>SKCR01042517.1:0-72794 GCA_019454045.1 Zanthoxylum bungeanum
AAAATGGAGTTAGATCTCACACTCATTAAGCATTTTTTCCATATTGAGCAAACCCAGGAGTTTGAAAATATTAGAGCTAAGGAAAAAAGTAGAGGCTAAGCCAAGCATAATCTATTTGTACTTTTACATATTTACTCTTATTATAAAATAATTAATATTTTTATATCATTATTATTTTATAAAAGTAATTAAAAATATCCAAATAAGATTAAAATAATTAATAATATTCAAATACAAAAAAAAAAAAAAAAAAAAAACGTTACAAGAAAATTACATTAAATTGACATATATATTCCTTATAAATTTTTGAATTACATTTTTTTGAATTAATTTTTTGAGCGTCAATTTATTGATCTATTAATAAATTAACATTTATTGTTAGTTTATTTTATCTACTCATTATAATATTAGTATAAAATCAAATGTGGAAGCATTTAAAACAGAATTAGACTAAAGTGTAATTAAAATATATTTATTAAGATAATAATTAAATAAAATAATTTTTTACATAAATATTAAATTTCCTAATAATTTCTATAAAAATGTTATTTTTATTATTATATTTGTTTAATTTCAATATTTTTCAACGTACTAATTATTTTATTATAATGGTAAATATAATATATATATATATATATATATATATATATATATATATATATCAACCATTTCTTTTATTAATCTTGCTGATTACTTGGCGGCTGTGCACTATTTTTTAATTTTTTTTAAATTACGGATAGATTCAATATATCCAATATTTTTAAGTATAATTTCATATCATAATAAAATTCTAATGCTATTTTTAGGTATTGAGATTGTAAATGCATTAGATCTCATTGGTTTTATAGTTTAAATGAGACAATTGTTTTCCTTACAGTTAATATAAATATCTAATTTGTTTATCTTTCAATTCTCAAATAATATTTTTAATTCACATTAGAGTCTCTTTATTCTTCTTATCTCGTTTAAAATCATATCCCTAACTATCAATAACTTTAAAATATTTAATTTTCTTTCGGATGAATTCCAATGAAATTTAGTGTAATTTATTAAATTTAAACTTAAATTTTTTTTATCGAATTTGAAATCTTGACCGTCACTATGCTGGAGCTAATAGTTAGAGTTTGCATCCGGAAGTACAACAAATAATAAAAAGCTCATGAAAAATTATAGAAATAATTTAAAGTAAAAATAATAAATAACAATAAATTCGAAATTCAAAAATTTGGCTAGGTTTTATGGGCGTATGCTATTTAGGTCTCTTATTTTAATAGTTGATTATGTTTTAATCTTGTAATAGGTTTCTTATTTTAATTTTATAATTTTAATAAAAAAATTAATTGTAGAGATTACATATTTTTTAAAATTTTGATGAGAGATTATAATATATTCTTATTGTAATAAATAATAACAAATTAATTAGAGCTATTAGGTGCCAAATATATTTTTTTTAAAATTTTAATAGGAGATTATCATATATCTTTTTATTGTAATAAGTTTCTTATTTTTATAATTTATTTATTTTAATTTTATAATTTAATAATAATAATTTATAATATTAATTAATTAATCAATTTATCAATAGGTTTCTTATTTTAATTTTGTAATTAAATAAATATATATATATATATATATTTTAGTTTTATAATTTAACTATATATTACCCGTGTCTACGACACGGTGTTATAGAATTTACAGAGAGATTAAGATTCTGTTATTTAATCTGTTTGTTAATTTCAGAGATATTCTATAATGAAATGATTTTATTTTTTTAATTAAATGATTTTATTCTTTAATTTATTTGATAGTTTTCATTTTCCATTAATAAATGATTTTATTCTTTAATTTATTTGGTAGTTTTCATTTTCCATTTTTATAGAGATTTTATAATGGAATGATTCTTTATCGGCCATTAGATTATAATGAAATAATATGAGCCGCCAATTAAGCCACATAAAGATAGTCTTTTGATACATTATCTCTCTTAATCCTAACCATCTGTTACACTCTCTTTCCTCTCACACAATTATGTTTTATAATATAGATGATAAATAGGAGATTCTGTTACTCAATGCCACTGTCATACCTCACATCAAATGAGCATTCCAAATCAAAACCATATCAACATAAATTCTCAAAAAAAAATTAAATTTTTTTTTAAAAATTCTCGGAAATTTATGAAAACAACCCATTTACTTAATCCAAATACAAAATTAACCTCAATTCAAATAAATATTTTTATCAACCAATAAAATATAAAAGTGGACAATATTGCCCTCAATTTCACTTTTCTCGCACTTCACAATTCACTTTCAGATTTCTAAAGACAATCCTTACATCTCTCAAAAATTTTGAAATCTGGCTAAAAAACTCAAATTTAGTAATTTTTTTCCTTTTTTAAAGGTTTGTAAGTTATTTTTATTGTCTATTTTTTTATTAGGATAACTTGAAAATAAATTAAAGTGTTGTTTAAATATATTAGAACTAATTACATAGCAAGTGTTTGATTAAATACATGTATGAAATTATTTTTACATTTTACTCTAAATTTAAGATATTGGGCATCTCTATGGACGCCCAACTTATATGTTGGGCGTCAACATGGGCGCCCAGTCTATAAGGTGGGCATCCACAATTATGGATGATAATTTCGCCCACAAACCCGCAAAAATCCACCCATAATGGGTAGGATTTGATAAATATTTAAGCGGATTTGGTAATTTAAAATAAAATCCGTTGCGGGTTTGGTGCAGGTTTGATAATTATGCAAAACCAGTAGATACCCCATTGCGGGTATCCGCTACCAGCAAGTTTAATTCTTTTTTTATTTTATATCTTTAAGGCAAACAAATCTCTCATATAAAAGGCTCACTAACTTATAATTTTTTAATTGCTCTCTCTTAATATTTTTGAATTGCTTTTGGTCATGGTTCAATATTTTGATGATATGAATTTAACATAATTAATGATATTTAGCTAGTGATTTATGGATGTAATGTGATAATATGAATTTGACATTATGTTATAAATATTTTAAACTTTTATTTATGTGTCATAATTTACAAACTGTCAAATATTTTTTTTATATGTTATGAAAAAATATCAATGTTTAATTAAAAAGATTGTATGATTAAGAGAGTAAGAAAATTCAATATTTTAAAAACCCACAAAAAATCTACTGGGTACCAGTGCGGGTTTGATAATTTATTTTTGGATTATTTACGTTTCACTACTAAAGTTACGATCAAATAACAATTGAGTACTATGAATATTAACATATTACATTTTACTACTAAACTTATAAAAAATTTAACATTTTACTACTTTTCCATCCAAACCGTTAGTTGACTGTTAGTTGACCATGACATCATATTGACATCCTAAGGATAAAAGAGTCTTAACACACACACATTATTATAGATTATAAATATTATAATCAACAATGGTAATCGTACGGCTGAATATTGGAAATAATGATTTTTGAGTATATCTCTTTTATTGTTATACTTTAAAGTATTTTGGTTATTATGAGAATTTTAATTATTAAATTATTTAGTAAATTAAATTCTTTATTTTATTGGGTTATATGGATAATTTAGAGATTGAAGTATTTTTATAAATGTGATTGTTGATTGTATTTCTTTTATTGTTATATATAAGATTTAAATATGTTTTTTAAAGGGTATAATTATAATTTTCACTTTTATTTTATTTGGAGGATAAAACAGTCTTTTTAAAGGTCAACTGACGGTCAACTAACGGTTTGGATGGAAAAGTAGTAAAATGTTAAATTTCTATAAGTTTAGTAGTAAAATGTAATATGTTAATATTCATAGTACCTAATTGTTATTTGATCATAACTTTAGTAGTAAAACGTAAAAAACCCTTTATTTTTATATGCAGATGCAAGTTTGGTAAAGAAAATTAAAACCCGCAGCGGGTATGGTGCGGGTTTAGTAATTTATTTACATATGCGGATGCATATTTGGTAATAGCAAACATGCACCAAACCCTACCCATTACCATCCATATCCACAATGGACACCCACTTTATAAAGGACGCAAAATGGGCGTCCATCCATCTTTAATCTTTATAAATTGCGCTTCCATACGGACACCCAATTTATATGTTGGGCGTCTGAGTGGACTCCCTTTATATGTAAGGCGTCCACATATAGATGCCTCATATCATATTTTTAGTGAAATTTTAAATTAAATAAGGGTAATTTTATTTGACTATTCATTATATTTTTTTGAATGTGGGACAATTTATTATATTAGAAATTGATAATAGGTTAGAATTATAAATTTCCCAAAATTCTCCGACAATTTGACGATCTATCTACACCCAAGTGCCATAGGCAGTTTAGGAAATTAAATAAAATAGAAAATTATATTCAATAAGTATAAGAAAATCATAATCATAATTTATGGGATTTTGTCGTGATTTTGAGGGGATTACTTACATATGAATGAAGATTATTTCTTTTAATACCCCTCAAATCCAAGCCAGTGGAAAAGAAGCAAATTTGATTTTAGAAACCAACTCATAAAACTGTCTTGAAAGTCGAGGCTTACTAAAGAGATCAGCATGCTAGTCTTCAGAGGAAATTTTGTAAAGTCGTATAGTGTCTTGAGTAATATATTGATGAATCAAATGACAATCGATTTTAATGTGTTTTGTATGCTCACGGTAGATATCATTATATGTAATGTAAATGACACTTTTGTTATCACAAGAGAGATGTGGGACTAATGAGCCTACGAAGCCAAATGATTTCTTGGATATCATCAACAAATGATATTCAGATTCAATACTAGAATAAGAAACAACAAATTATTTCTTTACTACACTAAAAAAAAAAGAATCACTTAAGAAAATATACAGACTAGTTGTAGCGTGCCGATCGATGGGATTATCTATCCAACTAGGCATAAACCTCAAGGAAAGAGTGAGCTGAAAAAATGAAGCCCATGAAAATAGATTAAGCAGCCAACTAACTAACGATATAGAGTAACATAAGAGAGACTAGTGCTATCTATTACTTTATATTTCAGCTTAGAATCAAGAGGAGTGGATGTGATCTTACTGTCAATCAACCATGTCCAAGCAAGTAGTTCAAAGGCATACTTAGTCTTAGAGAGTTAATAACCAGTCTGATCAGATAGTACCTCAAAATCAAAAAAGTAATTACTAAGAGAAATAAGATCTTTGATCTCAAAATATTAATGAATAGATATATAGATCAAAGGCATACTTAGTCTTAGAGAGTTAATAACCAATCTGATTAGATAATACCTAAAGACCAAAAAAGTAACTAAGAGAACTAAGATCTTTCATCTCAAAATATTATTGAATAGATGTCTCGAGAGCAAAGATACTATATGCATCTTCCTTAGTGATAATCATATTATCCATATACATAAAGATAAGAATACAATGATGATCTGTTTGCCAAAGAGAGATGGATAAATTGTAAGCATTGGATGTGTAATATCCTGAGTTTTTCGGAATAGTGCGGGAAGGTTTCCGAATTAAAGTTAAGGATTTGGAACGTGAGGTATTCGAAAATAAGAGTTTATGTGTTGGTAAATAGGTCGGAACGTTTTAAAGTGGAGCTTCTTCGCGTTGGAAAACGCGTGGTTTCGAGAATTGATTACGCGATTTCTATTTATATCATTATACGCGTAAAATTTCTTGTTTCGGCTATAAAAATAGAAAGCGAACTTTGATCGAACAGATTCATAAATCGTTGGACTTATTTTTCCGAGACGAACAAATTTCGTGTTGAACACTTTTCGAAATTTGCATCAGAAGGACTTCACAAATATGAATTTTCGAGAAAGTACCATGGCAAGGACCTAGAAGTAATTTCGCGGGGTCAGATTATAAATTTCAGAAACTTTCTTATAAATACCCTGAAGTTTTCCTTAATTGCCAAATTGGCATAACTAATACCTCTACTCGACCCATTCCTCTCAAAACGATATATTGGGTTTTTGGCTCTTCGGCCGACCAACCGGCCACCACCGGCTAGCTGACGGCCCATGGGAGTACGTCCAATCCACCCGCGTCTGAAGGTGGCCGGCTGAGGCCCAGATCATCAACGGCGAGAAAGAAATAGGAATATATGCGCGAGTGGGTTTCACGATCCGGACTCGTCATTTCATTTCACTGCCTAAGCCACCCGTTAAATCGAATCTCTCGAAGAGTACTACAAGTTGGCGGTGACAGATTTTATGTTCTGTGCACGGTTACACGTTAATCGAGAAAGAAAGCGACGGTGAATAGTGACCCACCAATAAACAATAGCTCTTATCGAAATTCCTTCGATTTCAGTGCATTCGTGGGATCATTTGGAGTCTGTATATGCCCTCGAAATCTCGGTAAGACCTCACGGTAAATTTTGCTAATTTTAAATTTTCTGTAAATGTTCGGATGTTTCCAGTAGTTTCGTAGAGTAGCGTAATGATATAAATTGAATTGTTTGAGTATTAGTATATTGAATATGTGTATTTGGTAGAATCCGAGTGAAAACGAAACGAGTTGGATCAATCCGATAGATTATGTAATTTTCCGATAAAATTAGGTTTTTGCGTATAATGATGTGTTTTGACTGTGATGATAATTATGAGTTATATATGATATTACGAAAATATTTGGATAAATCCGAGTAGGTTCGGACGGTTTAGGACCTTTCTGTAACGTTTGCGGAAATTTTTTCGGAAGATTTTCTAAAAACGTGTAAACCAAGGATTCAAGTTAACTAGTGATATAAATTAGTTTGTAATGATATTTTAAGGATAATAGAACTAAAATCATTGAAATCAGACTTGATTTAGTTATCCCGGAAAGATCCGGAATTTTGTCAAAGTTAAGTCGAGAATTCCGTAAATAGCAATTTTGACTACATTTCGCCATTTATTTGACATAATTGACTAGGACTTGGAGTACTCGCGAAGCCAGGTAAGTAACCCATGTGATGAGTACTTGAATAATCGATTTATGTTTAAATGTACATAGAGTTGATTAAAATATTAGGATAAAATATGATAGTTAAGTGGTGGTTTGAGTACGGAGTTCGAGATTATGAATGGATAAGATTATCACCATCACATGTATGGATTTTTATAATGCTATGATATGAAATGAAATGTTTGATGACATGGATGTCTATTGATGTATGTCAGTATATGAACCTGTAATGGTATGCATATGTATATGTGAATGAATATGTATATGTATAAATATATGAACACATATTTATATGTGTATGAAATGATAAGATATGTATGATTTGAGTGTATAAGATCGGTAAAGAGAACAAGTTATTATTTCTGAAATTGTATTAGCACGTGTAGATATGCATTATTGGAATAAGTTTGTCTTAGACTAATGCATATGAATTAGCTGTTTAGAGGTTGAGTTGGAATTAACTAAGCCTTTTCCTGAATGATAGAAGTACATGATTTAGAATATACGTATATGAATTGAAATGTATATTTGGTAAGATATTGTATCAATGTTTTCAAATAAGAATTCTAAGCAGAATATGTTTGATTGATAAGTAAAGGATGTGAGGACTATTAAAGGCTATGGTATTTGTATTCGAAAAGATGAGTATATTCATATGTTTGATGTATATGCGTATGTGTATGGCTATTCTGATGATAAAGTAGTGTTTGACATGTATGTGCTCGTGTATGAGAATTGTGCGATGAGTTTGTGTTATGTGATATGTGTGCATGTGTGTATGTTTAATTGGTTGATGATTTCGTGTTATAGTAGTCAAGCTGATTAGGAATCTGTTTGGATGGAATTCATCTCATACCTATTCTAAAATAGGTAATGAGTCATGTACGAACATTGTATATATTGTTTGGTTATGTGCTTTGTGATGTATTGGCTATTATGTATGCTTTATTATTGCTTGCACGATGACTGTATGTATGTTTGAGTGTATTTATGTGTGACAGAATCCGTGATATGTATGGACTCTGTGTGCTATTGTGGAATGAATGAATGACTTGAAAACCGACATGAATATAAGAAGTTATAAGTGTGTTTGCTAAGTTTGTTATTGTATGTGCGTATATTATGGAATGGAAGAGACTGAATGCGTTTGTAGGATTTTGATAATGTGTTGTAGAATTCTAAAATTGGATTTGCATGAATGTAAGAGAAGGGGGCTATGATTTTTGAATTGATATGCGTGAAAATGTATAAGTAACGAATGTTAAGCTAATGTAAGGTTATCAAAATGGAAGAAAGTTTTTTTTGAAATGATGGAAGGTTGTTTGACTTATCGATTGGAGGATATTCCAAAGATGTGCAGTCATAATAAAGTTAAGTATATGACTTCATATTTCTTATGATTGAAATGACTTCAATGTAAAATGACTTATTCTGTGAAATTCGTATTGATGCCTTGTGTGATTTGAATGTTTGGCTAATATATTGGTATATATGTGAATATGTAGATATGAGAATTTGACATGGTAAAGTATAAGGATAATAAAAAGTTGATAAATCTGAACTTGTAATAATTCAATAATTCTGATAAATTATTGATATGCTTGACTTGTGTGTTTTGTTTGTAGTATGAGCTGTAGGAAACACTTTCCTCGCGCAGCGGAAGCGGCTTAGGCACACAGATCGGACTTGAAAATTTTTTATGCTTTCCCCTTCCTTTAGCCGAATGGAACCAGTAACTCTACTGAAATTTTTCTTCTGTTTCAGACAAGATTTTAGCCCCGGAATGCTCCCGAAACAGTCTCCGAACAGCCCCCGAACTGCAGTGAAATAATGGACTGTTTTGGACCCGTTACACAACGGAACTGCACACAAATTAGCCCCTGATTTGCGTGAACTGCAAGAATGTTTTAGGTCTGATTTTTCACTCAAGATACAGCCACAATACAGCCCTAAATGGTTCCCTAGGTGTTTCCCAAAATCCCGAATTAAAACGAAACAAACCGAGCCCCGAATCAATTATATGATCTCGGCAATGGACAATAAAATACCCCCATTGCCGTGAGATAGAGAAGATGCGAATAATGATTTTGGTTCAACGCCACAAGGTCTTCCGAGCTATGTCTCACAACCAACGGAAAATAGGGTAGGCTACACATACAAAATAAATCCCTAAACAATTTAGAGATTTAATCATACTTAGTATATTTTTCTTATTTTTGTTCTTCAATGGAATCTCTTAACTTTTGAGAGAATGGTGAAGAAGAAGAAGGTGGCTAGGGTTGCAAGAATGAGAGTCCTCCAAAAAGAAAATCAAATTTCCTTTTTATACTTAGGTCAATTATTTCCAAAAAACAACAAGCTCTCCCCTCCCTCTTTGGTGAAAATCGGCCAAGGCTAGGAATTTGTAACATCAAATTTTTAATTACCATTATTAAAATTATGTTATAAAATTGAATAAGCAATTAACCATATTGAAAGTCATAACTTCTCATATTTAATGCTAAGGATTATTTTGTTTCCAAAACAAACAAATCCATTCCTTTTTCAAGCCTTGTAATTTTCGGCCATGACATATATTCTTTTATTAATTTTGTAACAATTGTATTAGCTTTCCATAAAGCCAAAGATGTTACAAAATCAAAAAGGTTTATGCCATTATTGATTCGTAACTTCCAAAATAAATCAAGTGTTTCCAAAACCTTTTAATTTGGAAATTACAACTTTAGCCTTACTTTAAATTATATCATATTAATTTAAATCCTTAATAATAAATAATTATCATATAATCATTTATTATACAAATCATACATAACTTTTAATATATAGTTCAAAGTGTGACATGCAATTACCATATTGAAAGTCATAACTTCTAATATTAATGCTAAGGATTATTTTGTTTCCAAAACAAACAAATCCATTCCCTTTAAGCCTTGTAATTTTCGGCCATGGCATATATTCTTTTATTAATTTTGTAACAATTGTATTAGCTTTCCATAAAGCCAAGATGTTACAAAATCAAAAAGGTTTAATGCCATTATTGATTTGTAACTTCCAAAATAAATCAAGTGTTTCCAAAACCTTTTAATTTGGAAATTACAACTTTAGCCTTACTTTAAATTATATCATATATAATTAAATCCTTAATAATAAATAATTATCATATAATCATTTATTATACAAATCATACATTAACTTTTAATATATAGTTCCAAGTGTGACATTATTAATATTATTAATCATATTAATAATATTTATTCTTTTGTAAGTATATAATTGGACTATCCAATTATACTAAATCCGCTATAGTATATTGAGCTAGCACGTGGACCAAATGGACCTACAGCTCCGAGCTCCAATAATCTCGAAATATTAATTAAGCTCTTAATTAAATATTCTGAATTATTAACTTCGGGTTATTCCACTAAAAACCCGAAGTTGCACTCTCGTTGCCGCAGATGATATATTAAGCCGAACCAAGTCGGTGTCCATCGATATAGTCATTACATATCGATTTGACCCTTCACGAGTATCTCATAATTAGAGCCGGGTCATAATGTCCGTTATACCCCTCTAATTATTTTTACCTTAAGTATCATTGATTCTCTAATGAACGATTTATTCATAACTATTATGAATTTTAATCTTTCTATTCGTAATAGAAAGACTTGAGCGCTCAAATCGTTCAAACACCGAATCAACCCTTAAGAAAGATACTTCTCTACTTCTCGTAAGAAGGAGTGAACTCCATGTCTATGTAAAACGTTCCCAGCTACACAACAGACCATGCCCCCAAAATACGTAGTTATTGGCCGAGACTGCTACACCAACCTCACATTTGTAAATCAAAGGACATGGCCTCCCATGCAGGAGTTCGTAGTACACCCAGGATTAAGATCAAACCATATATGACCATCTAGTAGATCAAAATGACTTTCTTAGTTTAACGGATATTATAATAATGTCATTTCCATCTGGGTCCAATCCTATATGATCACATCATACAAGGTGCCTTCATTCTCATGTCTCTACATGGACGATCCGGATCAAGATCACCATACAAATATAGAATGGACCGCAGCTATAGATAAACCACAAACAAAGTACCTGCTTTGTTTGCTCTCTATGGACTGTTTAAAGATTACTAACTTCAGACTTAAATCCTCTTGTGTATGACACTCATACACTAAGTCTGAAGGCACATAAGTAATCTAGGGTATTTAAGATGATATATAATATGCAAAAATTAAACAAACAATTTGATAAATGAATAATGCATCGTTTTATTTCAAAACACATAAAACCGTTTACATCACATGTAGCTCTAGGGCATACATTCCAACATGACCATGGTTACTCACTGAGTTTTATAACTCACACTAAATTAGTTTGTAGTTTTGCAGGTTGGCTTCCAGATTGGTCAACCACGATAGCTTTGGAAGTCATGCTTGAGACTCGGATCACCTAAGCGGAATTCACCCTCACAAGTGTCATGTGAGAAATCCTATAGGTTTAGGTTCTTTTGTTATTATGTAATTGTTGTGTTGAGCACGCTGGTTTGTATCAATAAGTTAAAGATTTGATTTACATTGATGTTGTGGGCATGGATCCCTTAAGTGTTGTTTGATGTTGTGGGCACGAAGCCTTTAAGTGTTGATATTGATGTATGTTGTGGGCACGAAGCCTTTAAGTGTTGATATTTATAAAGATAATGTATGAAATTAAATAAGAAAGTAAACTATATACAATAAGTATAAGAAATCGTATCGTAATATAAGGAATTTGTCATGATTATGTGGGGATTATGTCTTCCATAACATACTTGTTTGAATGACCATGGGAAATGATAATTAAGTAGGTAGATTGTAAAATCCCAAGATTTTCAGAATATTTTGGAAGGTTATCGGATCAAAATTTAGGTCCCATAATAGAATGATATTGGAGAATAAGAGTTTGAGTGTTGAAAAATATGTTGGAATGTCTTGAAGTGGTGTTTTGAAGCTTTGGAAATCGCATAATTTGAAAGGATCAGTTATGTGTATTTTTGAATATTTTATATGGTGGATTTTTATTATTTCGGCTATAAATATAGTCAACCCACGAACCCATCAAAACTCAACCCACGAACCTGCATTTCATGTGAGAGAGAAATGGTCATTGACCGGTGCGATAGTCCCAACAGGAGCGTCCGACCACTATGCATCCATTGGTGGCCCGCGACGGCCTAAGGAGGCTGGAAACGATTGAAAATAGAAGAAGAGATGTGCGAATTTGGTGTTTCAATCTTGGCTTATCGCTTGATTCACAGTGCAATTCACCCATCAAATTGAAGCTTGTGGAACGTGCTACGAGACTGCAATGACGATTATATCTATTGGGCTTGTATTCGTGCAAAACAAAGTAAGAATGTATGGTGAACAGTGATACCCACGATCTTCGATGTTTTGATTCGAATTTCATTGATTCTTACGTATTCGTGGTCTCGTTTGGAGTCTGTTGGTTCCCTCGGAATTTCGATAAGACCTCATGGTAAAAATCTATTATTTTGACGTAATTATTAAATTTTCGGATGCTTCCAGTAGGTTTGTAAGGTTATGTATTATTATGTATTGCGTTTATTGAATTAGAATGTACTAATATGTATTGTTGGTAGAGTGCAGTTGAATTCAGAATTAATTAGATTGATCCTATAGGTTATGTAAGTTGTCGGTCGATTCTGGTTTTGCGTATTTCGATGTCCATGCCAATGTAATGATAGATATGAGTTAATTATGATGATATGATGATGTTTAGATGTTTCTGGAAAGTTTCAGAAGGTTCAGGGTCATTCGGTAGCGTTTTTGGAATCGTTTTTGGAAGATTTTCCGAAAATACATAATTTGAGGATTTAAGCTAACATGTTGACTTAGAACAATGTATCTGGTGTATTAAAAGTAATGAAACTGAAATCGTTGGAATCAAATTTGATTTGGATGTTTCGAGAAGGTCCAAAAGTTTATTATAATTGAGTCGGAAATGCTGCATAACAACGATTTTAACCGCATTTCACCATTTATTTTGATAAATTTGACTAGGACAGCATGAGTATTCACGTAGCCAGGTAAGTATTGCATACGATGAATACCTGACGTATCGGTTGTTGCTTGATTCTAGAGAAGATGTGTATACAGATATATATATATATATATATATATATATATATATATATATTTATTGTTTCACTATTTACGAGTTAATGGTCAATGGATGATGGATTTGATGTGTATTGTGTGACTCAGTGGATACTATTGTTTTATGGTTTTTTTGAAAAAAATATTTTGATAAGTTTTTTTTTTTCAAAAAGATTTACTTTTGAATTAGATGTATTTGATTTCGCATATGTTATGATATGATATCTTTCCGCCACGATGATCGTACTATGTTTTCATTTGTTTTATGATCTTGAAGTCGTCGTAGTGCTTGTATAGGGTCTTGTCTATTTGTAGTGGATCGACCTGTTACCTTATGTCAACATGAGTTTGCTTTTGTACATTGTCCGATCAGCGCGAGTGACTCGAACATTGGACGCTTGATTTATTCATCCAGTTGACTTGGTTTCTGGAGGCTTGATACAACTTTATGATGATATTGATTTTGGAATTTGATTTCGTTTACAGTGGATGAATTTTATGATGTATTTTGGATACTCTTATTTTTTGTTTCATGAATAAGTGTTTTGAAATGATTTTTTCAAAAAGATTTACTTTTGAATGAAACATATTTGATTCCGCTTATATTATGATATGATATATTTTCGTCACAGTGCTCTTTCTATGTTTATTTGTTTTATGATTTTGAAACCATTGTGGTGCTTGTATATGGGTTATTTCCATCCGTAGTGGATTGACCTGTTACTCTATGTCGACATGGTCTTGCTTTTGTATATTATCCGGTCAGAATTCACGACTTAGACATTAGACGCTTGATTAGTTTTGTGATTTATTTTCAAAGATGAGTTTAAAGTGGTTACTTTATGTTTTCATTTTTTGATGATGGATGCGATTGTTTGTATAGAATTTATGTTTGTCTGTGAGTGAATAGTCTGGTTGATGAGTTGAAATTGTGTCATGATAGTTCTGGTTAGGGAATCCGTTTGGGTAAATATTTTTGGATTTTTCTCGTCGTATGTTTATGAATTATTTCATTAACTTATTTTTTTTGTCATTTATGGTACGAGTGTGGTTACTTAGTGAATTTTATAACTCACTCCACAACAGTTTACTAGTTTTGCAGTTAGGTGTAGAAACCGATTTCCTAGCACAACGTAAGCGACTTAGGCACCGAGATTGACCTTGAAATTTTTTTTGCCATTTGCCCATTCTTGGATGAACTGTCCAGCCCCTTTTGGACTTGATTCGCTTATGTTTTTAATTATTTTTCAGCCCCCAAAACAGCAGTCCAAAATTGGATCGTTTTCCACACCGAAATCACTCCCTTTCTCGAGCACAGTTCACAATTTTTGTGCTGGCTGTTTGCTATTTTTCTGCCACTATTTTGGATGATAAAATCACTCCAAATCAGCCTAAAAAACATCCATAAAAATCCCTTTGTGTTCCTCAAAATTTATGGACAAAAGTCAAAACAAACCGAGCCCCGGAACAACTAACTAGAGGCGGCAGTGAGCAAAATTACTGCTCACTGCAGTGCGATAATGAACTGTTCATACATTCTATATCAGAGTCTTTTGTTGACATCCACCAGCTTATAATATGTATGAACCTTCGTCCCAATAATCGGATCATACCAATCACAATGGAATAATGTGGTTCTCTTAATGCGTAAGCCATGGTACTCTACCTCTAAAATATCATTCAATCGATCATATAATTCATATGAATTATCACTGTAGCTAGATCCTTTTATTAAAACTCCACTATTCATCGTGGTCCGACCGGAGCCATGCGTTTCAGTGTGAAATTTATACCCATTAACGAAATACATATTAAAACAGTTGACCATTCTCATATGGCCTTTTGTTAAATCTCTAATATAGATGTTGTTGATAAAGTGTTCCTTGTCATGTGCCTATCTAATAAAGTGAAATATTTTAGCATATAGTGTAACACACATTTAACTTATATATACATCCAATTATTACTTATGTATATTTGGAACCAATCAGCAAAATTTATATCAATTTGAACATCAATCTCAGCTTCAGTGATTGCGGGCACCAGTTGTTTTAACTCGTAAATATATATGCTACAAACACATGGCAAAATAAAACTTAGAAGAATATGACTTGGAAGGAAACAAATAATTATAATTGCAAAAGTAAAAATACTCACTTCAGAAATGGTAAAACCTTAATGTAGTTCAACAAGATGTAAATATGAGCTGCCAATATTTCTTTATATTCCAATATTTTTTTTATCTTCCATATGGTCGACTAGGATAAGTGAAAATGCTGAGATTTCCTACAACCTTTTCAACATTCCTACCATCATCATTACGAGGAACTTGTCGGAACCTCGTTTTCACATGAGGTTCAAAATAATACGAACAAAATATTGATGCTTCTTCAACTATATACGGATTACAAATGGAACCCTCGATTTTTGCCTTGTTTTTGACGTTATACTTTAAATGTCGAAGGTATCTGATAAAATAATCACATAAAAAATATACAATCAGCAGCTCTATTGACATTAAAATAAGTAAGATTATTTTCGATTGTTACCTCTCAATGGATACATCCATCGGTATTGCACGGGTCCAACTATTTTTGCTTCATACGGCAGATGTATCGAAAGATGTTCCATAGAATCGGAGAAGGCTGGAGGGAAAATGCTCTAATTTGCACATAATGATTGTGATATATTCTTTAAGACTTTCCATCTCAACCAATATAATAATAATAGTTGATGTTAAGTCTTTGAAAAATAAACTTAACTCTATAAATGCATGCAAAACATGACTTATAATTAATTCACGAAATGCAATTGGTATTAACCTTTCATAAACACATGGCAATCGTGACTCTTCGTCCCAAATAACTTATACTTTCGCATATCTACACACCGTCCCATATTCGAAACATAACTGTATGGAAACTTGAGTTCTTTTAACCTTTTGCATAAAACTTTTTCCTGATATGTAACATGCTCTATGATACTTCTCGGACTCTGCATGCATTTGCAACTCCGGTAGGTTGCATAATAACACATTGTCTTCCATTGCTTTGACAATATCTTTAGTTTTTCCCTTCATATCCATCACAGTTTTGAACACATTTTCAAATACATTTTTCTCAATGTGCATCACATCGATATTATTTTTGATTAAATTAGAACTCCAGTACGGTAAATCCCAGAAGATGTTTATTTTCTTCCACCCAGAATGCCTACATGTTGGACCATTATTAATCTCATCATCATCAAGTTGAGTAACCTTTCTCAACTCTAGCTCATCAATCTGCTGCAAGAGTTCTTCGTTTGTCCTAATTGGTGGTGGTGTTGAGTATTCTATAGTATTCCTATGGAAATGAGTTCGGTTGCATCTGAATTGATGATTAGGCTGAAGAAACTTACGGTGATTATCAAACCATGAAGTCTTTCGACTACTTGGGAGCGAGAATGCCTGTGTGTTCTCCATACAGTAAGGACAAGCCAATTTTTCAGATGTAGTACAGCCAGACAACATTGAGTAAATGGGAAAATCACTAATTTCCACATCGGTGTAGCTCTCAAGTTCAAGTCTCGATACATCATATATATATACACACATACGTCCCATAATAGTTGTAGTTCAGCTATCAAAGGCTGAAGGTAAACATCTATATTCTGTTTTGGATTCTGAGGCCATGGAATAATTAAGGATAAGAACATGTACTGCTCTTTCATGCATATCCAAGGTGGCAAATTGTACGAGGTGACTATGACTGGCCATGAAGAATATTGTTGTCTCGATTGGCCAAAATATTGAAAACCATCATTGCACAACCCCAATCTAACATTACAGTTTTCATATGCAAAAGAAGGATGAATGCCGCTAAAATGCTTCCATGCCTTCGAGTCAGATGGATGACACATAACACATTCTTCTTTTTCATGCTCATCGTGCCATCTCATTTGCTCGGCCGTTGCCACTGAAGCGTATAGTCATTGCAACCGTAAGGTCAAAGGAAAATAATACATCTTCTTATACGACACGTGTTTAATTGATCCTCTTCCGTTCTTAATTCTCAGTTGAGAACAGAATCCCAATATATCATGCAACCATTATTACAACAATCAATTTTTTCAATAGACAGTCAAAGCCCCATAACAAACTTTTTTGTTTTGTAAAAGTTATCAACCATCGTATTGTCTTCTGATAACACTTCTCTAATGAATTTTACCCAATCATCAAAGGTCTTCTTTGATTGATGTTGTTCAGATTTCATATTCAAACATCGAGTTACCGCTGACAACTACAAATATTTTTCACACCCTGGCCACAACTTTATATCTAAAGAATTCAGCATCTTATAAAAATTCTATGCATAAGGATTAGATGATTCCTCCAGATTATCTGTCTGAGAACTAGACCTAGCTGCATCAAAAAAATTATGGTCATCATTAACAAAGCTAGGGCCAGCGGCTTCATAAACCTTTTGGTAATATGGATTTATGGCTTATGTTTCCATCACAGTTGACGTGTTGTACATGAACTGCTTAGACACACTACATGTAAGAGTTTCCCCATGCCGATCTCATACATAATAATCTGAAACAAATCTCATTTTCACCAGTTGTAATTTAACTTCCTTAATTTCTCTTAACTTCTGAAGATGATACATTTTGCAATGACACATTATCTTACTACCTTGCATATATACCGACTGACCACTAGAATATTCAATAAATTCTAGTATCTCGTTCACAAGTTCTATGTTAAGTGTGTCATCATTATTAAGCCTCGCATAATGTAACATCCCCCTCCTCGGAGATGCTACCACCTGCAGGGAATAGGCCACCATCCCCATGAGCCTCTGATCAACACTATTAATCTCATCTTAAATATGATCTCATACACAGGACCATTGCCCAACTAAACACATAAAATGTACTTTTACATTCTTAACTGTATACTCAAATACAATACACTTTAAAACCATGTTATGGACATTTAACTTATGACACACACAAACTTAATTATACAAATATCTGATACATGACTTTATTTGACTCTGACTGAACTCTATCTCTGACTTGATCTGGTGGAACCAATATCCTAGTGACTATCATCAGTATCCATCCTATTGAGCTTGTCCTCCGGGTATACCTGTAAAACAAAGAAACTAAGAGTGGTGGGGGTTAGATCATTTGAACGACCTAGTGAGTGGACAGTTGAAAATGAACTGAAATGCTTTATAAAAATTCAGTTTTCTAAAACCAAAATCATCTCACTGAAATTATTATTTTTGAAAACGATTTTCTATATGTGAAACTCTGAGGTTTTCTGTAAAACTGATTTCTTTTCACTTAACCCTGTTCTTTCTGAAAACTCTTTCATAAAAACCATTATCTCTAAAAAAAACCATATTTCTGAAAATATTTCTTCTAAAAATCTGTCTCTGTATATCTATCTCTGAAAAACCTGATGTATAAAGGCGTTACATCTTGTCGTCCCCCCATACGCCTAAACCGGTGGTCTTGAGGTGTTACGTCTCACCGTCCCCCAAGCCACAGAAATGGAGCCGGGGTGCTGATTTTCAACGTTTTTGCTTATTTCAACTCCGAAATAATTTCCAGAAATTGATCTAATACCCAAAACACATCCATTATATTTATATGACATTATTTTCGTCACCACATGAACCGTATTTCCAGATCTGATCCAGAAGCAAAAATTATCAATTTTTCATGCTTAAAATCTAATTTTTCAACATTAATCTAATTAATCTCAACACCAATTAAAGTCACCACAAATGAACCACCCAAGAACAATTCTAGGCATTACAAGAGTGGTCATAACTCTCTAGAATGGCAACATATTATCCAATGATTAAATTGAATCAATATTACAATAATATCATTCAAAACTACTTCACACATGTTTAACACTTCCAATTCCATCCTCCAAGTCCAAAAGCCCCAAATTCATAGAAAAGAAGAAACCCTAGAATCAAACTAGATAACCAAGAACATGAAACATGCTTTCAAAGCTTAAAGGGATTGAAGATTACCTTTAATCTCTAATTTTCCTAAAACTTTTTCTTGATTTTTCCTTCATTTTCTTCCTTGAATCATCAAGTATGACTTGAGAGCTTTTTTCTTTGAAGTTTTCGGCCATGGAGGTCGTTTTTTTAAGGGAAATGAAAATTTTTCACTTTAAAAATCCCTATTGCCGACTCTATAAGGGCAATTTGGTCATTTTTGTATTTTAATTTCATTAAATTAAAAACAAGATAAGATAAGCTCTAAGTTTGGCAAATCACACTTAAGCTTAATTAAAACATGCCACATGTATCAATAATAATTAAACATATTGCATAACATTTATGTAATATGAATATTATTTAACTATTCAAATATTTAACATTTAAATATCTAAATAATTAATTAATATAATTATTATTATATATGTATTTTTTATTACCTTAAATAACAAATACATATATTAATGGCATGTGTCAAAATCTCATTTGACAATTAATTAATGTGTATCTAATCAAATTATCTATCAAATACAAATACACAATAATTATGATTGACCAAAATCCCATAAAGCATGTGTTCTCGTTTAACCGTTTAAACGATTCGAATTAACTCATTTAATCCGATGAAGTATTATGAATAATTTATATTATTCATAAAGTGTTGCCCAAGTGCTCAACGAGTACACTTCATATTGTGGGACTCTTTAAGTTTAGGTTTATCCGTCACGAAATCCAATTTCGTGTCCATAATTCACCCACTCCTGAATTATGACGACCACGAATAATCTCGCTAAACTATGCAATTCGAGTTCATTGCATACGTATAATCCATATTATACCTAGGATATAGATAAGAACGTCAAATCCTTACGGTATAATATAGTCGATTTTCAAATTTACGATCTCTAAATAACACTCAAACTGATTTTCGAACTTATACCACAATCATGGATTTACTAGATCGCAAACACGTGTAGGATGCCTATGCCCTGTACACAAGACTAACGGATTCTATCTTTATACGCACAAAATATTATGAGCATCAGTCCACACCCAACGAATAGGCGGAGGTCTGATCTAAATAGATCGGTAACGTGACTATCATCAAAGTATGAAGGATAACTCATATATACACAGTGGTATCTCAAGTCAAAAGACCACTATACTCACTCAACTCGAGAAGATTCATATTGACGTTGGTGTACCATCTATTAGGAAATCTTCAGTGAGTCGTTCAGTGTTTATCAAATAAACACCTACATGTCTATATGAGTCTCCCGAGACTCATGGTTCATTAGGATAAATCATCAGACCAAGTCACGATATACGACATGTACTGGTCTCAACGGATTTTACTAACTTACCAGTGTTAGTAAATCTTGACCAGGAACTTAGTCTTTGTCTAATATACATGTATCACTAAATCAGATTTAGTTTCAATCTAATCATAATTAGATATCTAATCGCAATTAGATCCAATATGTGTATAAAAGACAAGAGGTGCTACCACTAAATAAGTAATATTATGGAAAAAAATACATTGATCGTATTCATGAATCAGACATAAATACGATTCGAATTGGCACTCTGAGTACCAACCCTAACATCTACCCACCCGTAAATTATGACGACCACGGATAAACTCGCTGAATCATACAGGTCGAGGTTATCGCATACGTATAATCCCTCCGTCACAGGTATTCAGATTATCCCAGAGATATAGATAAAAACGTCAAATCTCTATAGGTATAATCCTGTCAACGATTCTATTAGCGACCTCTTAATAACACTCAGAACTAACTTCTACAGTGTACCACAGGCCCATGAATTTAATAGATTGCTAATTGCACATTGAATACCTATACTCTGTACACAGAACTGACAGATCTTATCTTGATATGCACATGATATCATGAGGATCAGTCCACACCCAACGAACAGGCAGAGGTCGGATCTAATAGATCGATGATGTGACTTCCATCAAAGTGTGGAGGATACCTCATACATCCACAGTGGTATCTCAAGTCGAAGGACCACTATGCTCACTTGACCCGAGAAGATTCTTATTGACGTTGGTGTACCATCTATTATGAAATCTTCGGTGAGTCATTCAGTGTTTATCCACTATAAACACCTACATGTCTATACGAGTCTCCCCAGACTCATGGTTCATTTGGATAAACCATCGGACCAAGTCTCGATATGCGACGTGTACTGGCATCAACAGATTTTACTAACCGACCCGTGTTAGTAAATCTTGACCAGGAACTTTATTTGATAATATATTTCTGGTAATGTCACTTCCCAATGTCAATTACAAATTACTTTGTAATTGCACACTACATTATATATTATCGGGTCTTTGTCTAATATATACATATCACTAAATCATATTTAGTTACAATCTAATCGTAATTAGATCGAATATGTATATAAAAGCAAAAGGTGTTACCATAAATAAGTAATATTATGGAAAAATGAATTATTCGTATTCATGAATCGGACATGAATACGATCTGAATTGGCACTCTGAACACCAACCCTAAAAGTTATGGCATCATGATGAGTGGTATTTCTATCACTATTTCCCACTCATTTAAACCTAATATTTTGTATAGTTTCTTGAGTTTTGTGAATATTTTGATGTGTTTTGTGTTATTTTGCAGATAAATAAAGTTTCAGGACATTCTGCAGGTGTTTTGGGGCAAATTGGACAAAATTGGACAAAAAGGGCAAAATCGTCATTTCAGCGTCGCGCCGCCCAGACCTTCAGCGTCGCGACGCCCAGCGTGCGCCGAATCTGCTAAAATGCGCCGGGTCCACAAAATCAGAATCTGAGAAAAGTTGACTCTGCTAACGTGCGCCGTGCCACGTGTCACCATCACAACGGAGATGCTAAAATGCGCCGTTCCACGTGTCGAAATCTCATTGCTCGGACGGCCACCGCCCCACGTGTCATCCTACGTGTCGCCACATCATCTTCCACATCAGCAGCCACGTCAGCAAGTCAACCGAGTCAACATGCCACGTCAGCATCAGCCAATCACAGCGCGACACGTGTCAACCTCTCATTCGTCTGACGGCCGCCGCCCCACGTGTCGCCACGTCGCCTTCCACATCATCAAAGTGACGCAAGCAATGACGTCATGAACAGTTGACACATCAGCATGACGTAAGCAATGACGTCATGAACAGTGCCACGTCATCGGATAAGATTCTGAGCCGACCAACCAGCGCGTGACACGTGTCCTACTGTACCCAGCGTCGCGACGCTAGTGCAATTTGGGCGGCGCGACGCTGAGGCTTATCCGAGCCTATAAATAGAACCGAAATTTCATATTTCAGTACACATTTCTCTCTCTTTTGTTAGTTCTAAATTGAGAGCTTCTCTCTCTAGAATATTTTAGTTTAAGTTTTTGTAAATATTTTTAATTACTTTTTAATAGTAATAGTAATTTTACTTTCTTACTTCTTACAATTTTTACTATTACTATGTGTAGGTAACTTTTCACCGCTAAGGTAAAAAGGTAATTCTTTTTACTATTGCTATTTAGATTAATCTCCCTAAAATATAATATGTAAACTATTTATAACCGGACTTAATAAGGATACCCAGCCAGATTGGTCGGTTGGTTATTAAATAATTATTCCGCCTTTATGGCTGGTTTATTTTTGTTCCGCCTTTATGGCTGGTTATATTTTGTTCCGCCTTTATGGCTGGTTTAATAACAAATATTACCGCCTTTATGGTTGGTTGATAAAATTATCACAAGTATATATTATATTTTATGGGAGATTTCTAATTAGTATTTAGTAGAAGTTAATTCCTTTTTCCTTAGCATTTTATTTATTTTTCTGCATTTACTTTTTAGTAATTTTTATCTTTGTTTTACTAGTCCTAACTATGTGTTGTAACTAAGTTAGTATTCTAGGGTGTGATGATTTCTAATATCACCGGATTTAAAAAGGGTTAGATTATAGTTGGGGTAATTAAAAGAGTTATTTGTTGAGTCATAATCTTATGCTTTTTATTAACCGATCACTAATAAAATTGATTAGGTAAACTTAAAATGAACTAGACATAGGGATTTTAAGTTTAAGACCTTAGTCTCAACAACCCACGATCTTCCTTAAGGATAGATAACCCTTTAATAGATTTCCTTACAGGATAGGAATATACCTGTCGGGCGGGGGTAGTCATAATTGGAACTCAATCTTAATGAATCTAGGTAATTTAATTGACATAGACATATGGTTCAATTGGATTATACTAGGTATTTGTAAATGATCATTCGGAAGAGGCTTTTACATAATTTAGTGTTCCAGATTAATAATTCAATAATTTACCTAACTATGATTTAACTACTTCATCTTTTAAATGATATTAGAATGATTCACAACCCTAGATTTTTGTGTCTTTTGTATTTTCCTTAGTATTTTCTTTTATTTATTTTATTTAGCAACGCCACTTACAAATCAAATCAATCAAACAATCTCTATTCTCCATTTAATTAGATATTTGTAAATAAATAGATTCAACAATTAATAACAACAGTAGGAATTAAGTCCTCGTGTGATCGATATTTTTATACTACTTGAACGATACGTGCGCTTGCGTTATACGTGTGTGTTTACGCCGGTCAAGTTTTTGGCGCCGTTGCGGGGGACTTATTTTTCTTGAGTTATTAATTTTGAAACTATCAAATTTACTTATATCTAATTTTCTTTATTTTATTTTATAATTTTTATTTCTTTTGTTTTCAGGTGATTAAAAATGGAACACTACTGGGAGATTGAGAAATTACAAGCTTTACAAGAAGATACACCCCAAATCCGGGAGCAACAGTCTAGTTTTCTGAGGCCTGTTGTCCAACACAACGATTATCACTGGAATTCAGAATCAAGCAATACTACATTTGCTCAACAGAATGAAATGGGGAGATGTGTAATTTGTGATGGTAACCACCCGAGCGATCAATGTATTTACCTTTCAGAGTGGCAGAATTTTTGGAAACAACCAAGGAACCATTGGAGCAACAAAGATAAAAAAGGTGGCACGAGCACTGAATGAGACAAAACTCTTTTTGCCACTTTACCGTTGGAAGAGACCCTTCAAAAGCAACGCTCACGGAATTGTCTTTGATAGGACATCCAAAACGACACTGAAACCTCCTTAACAGATGGATTTCAGTCACGTCTGGCTGAAGACGAAAAATTTAGCGCTGGCAGGGAGGCAACCCATGCAATTTGTTGTAATTTCTGTTTTCATATTTTGTGTGAACTTTTTAATATTGTGTGTTATTTTTTTAGGGAAAAGCACAAACGGAGTATTTTAAGACAGAAGGAATTGTGTTTGGCAATTAAAGAGGAGAAACAATTCATTAACGATGGTTGAATAAGGAATGAAATCTTAAGACACATCCTAATGGATTTATATACCAAACTAGTGGCGTATTGCATACACAATTCCGTTGTCTTAATTATTGGTTTGATTCGCTTTTCTGTTGTAATTATCTTTATTTTCGTAGACAGGATCCAGACTTTTTGACCTTTCACGATTTCTTTTCTTGTTTAGCTAACAATCGTCCTCTGGAAGATACTTGTGCTATTATTGTATTCACCCTTTTCAGGTACTATAAATTCAGCCCGTCATTGCACTTTTGAAGGCATCCTGATTTGTGAAAGAAACATAAAAAAAAATGGAAGCTACTTCAAGAAGACGAGTTGAGAACATCTGTGTGTTTTGCGGTAGTACTGTTGGTACTAAACCACAATACATAGAGGCAGCACAGGAATTGGGTCGAGTCTTAGCAGCAAGGAATATGCACTTAATATATGGCGGAGGAAATCTTGGACTTATGGGGATCGTTTCAAAAGCCGTACAAGAAGGAGGCAGTCATGTTTTGGGAATCATCCTAAAACCCTTGGCAGAGGCGAATCTTATTGGATCATCAAACGGAGAAGAACTAATTGTGCCAGGTATGTCTGAACGACTGGTAGAAATGATTAACCGTTCTGATGCTTTTATTGCTTTGCCAGGTGGCTTAGGCACATTGGAGGAAATTTTTATTGTACTATCTTGGGCGAACCTGAACATACACCAGAAACCGCTTGGACTACTCAACGTTGATGGATTTTATGATTTTCTTTGTGTGTTTCTTGATGATGCTCGAGAAATGGGTTCGTGTCAAAGCCTATGAAAGAACTCCTCTTCACTGCCAGAACTGCACCGGATCTAATTGATCAACTCGTAGCCTTTGAACCACAAGTTGACCCTATCATTTCAAAGATAAAATGGTCCGAGGACGATCGTGGTAAGAGGCGTCGAATAAATCTGGATCTTAACCTTTAATTTCATATAGAATTTCAGCTAACCAGGTACGATTTTCTAAACTCTTCTTCTACTGTTTAAGACATTGGGGACAATGTCTCATTTAGGTTTGGGGGTAAGGAATAGTTAATAGTACTTGTTTGTATTGTATTTTTATTTTTAGTCCAAAATTTTTCGAAAAATACAAAAAAATTAAAAAAATTAATAAAAACAAAGGGCATATTTAAAGCTAGGTGATAGTTTGGTGTCTTCCTTCACTCACTACCTTTTATAAGGAAAAGCTGTGGAGGCACCTAGATAATCATTCACTTGTAGCGTGTTGTGACATACTAGTTTGGATGACTCGTTGTTTATTCCTGACAACAAGCGATAAGAGCCTAAGGGGCTAGGGTACTTAAGTGAGCCTCGCTCCACCTTCCCTCTGGGGAATCTACAACGAGAAGTCCATTCGACAGTTAGTCACACACCATAAACTGAGCCTTTTGATTAAACTTTTTTAAAAAAAAAACAAAACATGTAAATTATAGTTATATGACCAGTAGAAATGTTTTGTTATGTTGACTAAAAAGATGAAATTGGTAAGAAATAGCTGTGTAAGGAATTTCCACTCCTGAGACGTATTTCAAACCTAATTCAAAACAAGTTAATTTTTGTTTATTCACTTTTGAATTATTAAATCTGTAAATTCTCCATAAAACTGACTAAAATGAATCTTCATATACTTAGTTAGCAGATATTATCAAATACATAGTAACATACGGACATGAGCTGTAATTGAAAAGTTTGTAATATTCCGTGCTCTAGTTTAATTGGAAGAAGCATCTATAATTAGTGATGGAATAATAAAATAATAATAATAATAATAATAATAATAATAATAATAATAATAATGCATCTGAGATCCGAGTTATTAAGTCTGTAAGGGTATTTTAATACCTAGTGCCCTAAAACCAACTGGTTTGGGAGTCATTGGCCCAAAGCTCGTTACATGGATCAAAAATGATGAAAACTTTATATATATGTATATATATCTGAAGTCTGAGTAATTAAGTCCTTAGGGGTGTCTTAACACCTGATGCCCTAAAGCCAACTGGTTTGGGAGTCACCGACCCAAAGCTCGCTACATAGACGGAAGGTATTGTATATAAATAAAAAATAGACAAAATTCAGAAAATCAAAGAAAAAATCAGAAAAATCAGAAAAATTATTCCATTGCTACAAAAAGGTGTGAAATCTGATAGAACTTTAGGACAAAAATATTACTCTCTTATCAACTGCACTTATAACTGTTGTGGGCAAAAATGAGTTGTTTAATATTTTGTTGGCTGTGTATATGAAGAATGGTAAAAATAATCGGAGAATTTACTTATTCAGTAATTTAGAATGAAACAAAACATCTAGTAACTTGGATTAGAAATTTCACCTGATTAGTCACTAACATCTTTATTCTCTTTTCGCTTGTCTTTTTGCTTTTGTGTGCATTAGTTTTAATACCTTTTTACTTTTGTAAAATGTTTGTGGGTATCATTGCTGTAAACCTTCACGAGACTACAACTCGTCCACTAGGGACACCTAGGGGTTTAAAGGCTTGTTGCATACGCTAAATACAACCGTGATCCCTACGAAAGTGGCTTAGTTAAATTTTATTCTGTTATTTTATTCTGTATTTTGCTCGAGGACTAGCAAAATGTTAGGTTTGGGGGTGTGATGAGTGGTATTTCTATCACTATTTCCCACTCATTTAAACCTAATATTTTGTATAGTTTCTTGAGTTTTGTGAATATTTTGATGTGTTTTGTGTTATTTTGCAGATAAATAAAGTTTCAGGACATTCTGGAGGTGTTTTGGGGCAAATTGGACAAAATTGGACAAAAAGGGCAAAATCGTCATTTCAGCGTTGCGCCGCCCAGACCTTCAGCGTCGCGACGCCCAGCGTGCGCCGAATCTGCTAAAATGCGCCGGGTCCACAAAATCAGAATCTGAGAAAAGTTGACTCTGCTAACGTGCGCCGTGCCACGTGTCACCATCACAACGGAGATGCTAAAATGCGCCGTGCCACGTGTCGAAATCTCATTGCTCGGACGGCCACCGCCCCACGTGTCATCCTACGGGTCGCCACATCATCTTCCACATCAGCAGCCACGTCAGCAAGTCAACCGAGTCAACATGCCACGTCAGCATCAGCCAATCACAGCGCGACACGTGTCAACCTCTCATTCGTCTGACGGCCGCCGCCCCACGTGTCGCCACGTCGCCTTCCACATCATCAAAGTGACGCAAGCAATGACGTCATGAACAGTTGACACATCAGCATGACGTAAGCAATGACGTCATGAACAGTGCCACGTCATCGGATAAGATTCTGAGCCGACCAACCAGCGCGTGACACGTGTCCTACTGTACCCAGCGTCGCGACGCTAGTGCAATTTGGGCGGCGCGGCGCTGGAGGCTTATCCGAGCCTATAAATAGAACTCGAAATTTCATATTTCAGTACACCTTTCTCTCTCTTTTGTTAGTTCTAAATTGAGAGCTTCTCTCTCTAGAATATTTTAGTTTAAGTTTTTGTAAATATTTTTAATTACTTTTTAATAGTAATAGTAATTTTACTTTCTTACTTCTTACAATTTTTACTATTTACTATGTGTAGGTAACTTTTCACCGCTAAGGTAAAAAGGTAATTCTTTTACTATTGCTATTTAGATTAATCTCCCTAAAATATAATATGTAAACTATTTATAACCGGACTTAATAAGGATACCGCCAGATTGGTCGGTTGGTTATTAATAATTATTCCGCCTTTATGGCTGGTTTATTTTTGTTCCGCCTTTATGGCTGGTTTATTTTTGTTCGCCTTTATGGCTGGTTTAATAACAAATATTACCGCCTTTATGGCTGGTTGATAAAATTATCACAAGTATATATTATATTTTATGGGAGATTTCTAATTCCTTAGCATTTTATTTTTTTTCTGCATTTACTTTTTAGTAATTTTTATCTTTGTTTTACTAGTCCTAACTATGTGTTGTAACTAAGTTAGTATTCTAGGGTGTGATGATTTCTAATATCACCGGATTTAAAAAGGGTTAGATTATAGTTGGGGTAATTAAAAGAGTTATTTGTTGAGTCATAATCTTAATGCTTTTTATTAACCAATCACTAATAAAATTGATTAAGTAAACTTAGGGGTGAGCAACGGTTCCGGGTCTACCCGGAACCGGTTGGAACCGGACCGAAAATCCGGGTTTGGAACCGGAACCGGTTGTAACCGGTTCGGTTCCGGACCATAGAACCGGAACCGGAACCGCATTTAAGAACCGGATTGGATACCCGATTTTGACCCCGATTTAAAAAAAAAAAGAGGATAAATTTTTGTTTATGTTTTTGCAGATTTTTATTCTTCACAACACTTCAAATATTTAATATTTATCATAAAATATATAAAAATAATAATTAAAGAACTGACCTGAATGGGCAAAGCATCCCTATCAGTTCTTAAAGCAACAAAAGGAGGAGAGCCAAATCCAACATTGGCAACAACACCTGTCTTAGCTTGGTTTTTATTACAAGTGTTTTGCAATGGCTTTACATGTGAGTTATGTATGTGCAATTGAAGAACCGAGATACCAGTTCTCTTTCTGTACTTCCATAAACTCATAAGTCAAGTTGTATATGATTCTTTTGGGATTTGTACAAAAACTAAACTTGGACTCATTTTTGTTTCTTTGTGTATATTTTACAGGTCTGGGCAGTGGATCCTTTACAGGTTAGTTTCCTTGTCAGAATGTGAACTTTAAAAGAAAGGTGTTATTGATTTTTGTTTCTTTGTCTGTCATGTAGTTGTGTGTGCATGAGACAATGAACTATTACTCTCTTCTTGCGGTAATGCAGCACTTGATTTTTTAGCAGAGGGCTCGCCAGAAAGGTTGGAGAGAAGGGTTACTAAATAGGGTAATTCGGAACCGGACCGGAACCGGACCGGAACCGAATTGGAACCGAATAATAGGGTACCCTATTTAATTGGGTAGGTTCCGGTTCCACTTAGTTAGGAACCGATTTTTTCCGGGTAGGTTCCGGTTCCATGAGGAACCGGAACCGAAACCGGTTTTGCTCACCCCTAGGTAAACTTAAAATGAACTAGACATAGGGATTTTAAGTTTAAGACATTAGTCTCAACAACCCACGATCTTCCTTAAGGATAGATAACCCTTTAATAGATTTCCTTACAGGATAGGAATATACCTGTCGGGCGGGGGTAGTCATAATTGGAACTCAATCTTAATGAATCTAGGTAATTTAATTGACATAGACATATGGTTCAATTGGATTATACTAGGTATTTGTAAATGATCATTCGGAAGAGGCTTTTACATAATTTAGTGTTCCAGATTAATAATTCAATAATTTACCTAACTATGATTTAACTACTTCATCTTTTAAATGATATTAGAATGATTCACAACCCTAGATTTTTGTGTCTTTTGTATTTTCCTTAGTATTTTCTTTTATTTATTTTATTTAGCAACGCCACTTACAAATCAAATCAATCAAACAATCTCTATTCTCCATTTAATTAGATATTTGTAAATAAATAGATTCAACAATTAATAACAACAGTAGGAATTAAGTCCTCGTGGGATCGATATTTTTATACTACTTGAACGATACGTGCGCTTGCGTTATACGTGTGTGTTTACGCCGGTCACATCACTACTGAACCTTTGGCTTGGGTGTTGCTCTGCTCTATTACTAATTTTTTCTTTCCTGGTATAATGGGAAACTTTGTATAAGTCAGATATTTTATATCTGAGGGTTGTCATATGTGTTGCTTACTTTGATTCCTTACTCTTTTGAGCCTTTACTTCCTTAAGGGCTTTCAGTTCTATGATAGGCAGGTTATCGCTTCCAAATTTGGCTAGAGTTACTGTGAATTCAGATCAATCTATCTTATGATTTCTATCCAGATTCTCTTGAATTCCTTGGTCCGGCCATCTTGCTCTCTCACGAATTGCTTGTCTTGTAGGTATCATTCTTTACTTGCTCAAGTCCTTGTTGAGCTCTAAGTTTAAGGGTGAATACATGCTTTCTGTGTTTGGTTAGATGTCTCTATACTTACTAGAGTAGGGCTACTGGAAAGAAGATTTATCATTCGTTCTTTTGGAATCTGCATCGACTCCTCTTTATCTTAGGGTTCCATAACTTTTATCAACTATTCTGAGGTCTCCATCTACGCTACTGTCTTTAAACTACGTTATCTAGATTACTATATGTGTTGAAATTCCTTGTTACTTCCCGCATCCTTCTTTATTATTCTCATATCCTAACTCTTCACACTAAACCGTGATACCGAGGCTAGTGGTGATTCGTTCCTATGGGCTATTTTCTAAATCTCCACTCTCTACTCTAATTATAGGTCTCAACTATAACTTTTGATCTTACTGTCTGAAATGATACTTTTGTTAACTCTTGAGTGTTTTTGATCTCTTATGTTCGCATAGGTTTCGATTACGTTTGGTCTATATTATATACTTTTATTAGTACTGTAAACCTCGTGCTGACTCACATGGATTCTTGAGTTATGATGAGTTCTCTTCCTTCTAACTTCAGAAATTTCCTTGAACCTTTTTCGAGTGATCTATCGCTCAGTGTATTCTATTGCTGTTTTAGAATACACCATCGTTGATTTTCCTTACGATTTTCTCTTTTTATGCTAGTTAATGATGGGGTAATAATTTTTATATCTCAACGGATGTCCGCACTCTCTCTCTGATATTATATGTCCTGGTATTGTCTATTACTCATGTAGGATAGGTATGAGATAGACTCTGTCCGGATAACTTCCTTAACCGGTACCACCGAGAAGTTCGAATTATAGGTAGTTTAGGGCCGTATCTACATCGGGTTTCTTGGTTGAGACAACTAATCATTTTTCTTTGCGACATTCATTTTGTTTGCTTATAGGCCTGGGTTTAGGTGTCTAGAATCTTTACGTCATTCGTTTGGTATCTCGGGTCTATTGGGAACTCCCACGACTAATCTTGATTTCTTACTTCTCTTATCTTTCTGATTATCCTTCGTTATGTAGGGAACTTGCTATCTATACGAGATACTCAAAGGCTATTGGGTTCGCTTGGAAAAATTTTCTGAGTATGAATGAATCTTATTTGGAGGGAAGGATCCTTACTTAGGTCTACTTAACATTTTACTCTTGCTCAAACTTACTATATTCCATTTTTACTACTATAAGTTCTGGCATTTTCTTATCTATCTGATTCTGCACCTCTATCTCTTATCAACTCTGGTTGCTTTAAATATCTATGCATAATTCTTTACTTCCTTAAAGCTTTCTCTTTCTTTTTTACTATGTTGGGTGGATATTCTTAGAACTTTACTATTTGTTCTCATAGTTTATCCTGATCTTCTAATAATAAGCCAGAATAACTACAAGAGGATTCTAAACTTGGACAAAGAGTATACTTACTTTCATAAGAAGAATATTCAGATAGTTGAAAATTCTTACTAACATTTCTATATGACTTAAGTACGTACTTGAGGATCAGATACTGGAGATGTATTGCCTCGCATACTAGTACCCCGGACATACTACGTATACAAGACCCCAACACTCTACCCAATGCAGTCATTGACTCCCTATACCACGCTCTGATATAATCTTTGTAACATCCCCCTCTTCGGAGATGCCATCGGTAGGGAATATGCCACCCTATCCATCTGAGCCTCTTATCAACATTATTAATCTCATCTTAAACATGATCTCATACACGAGACCATTTCTCAAATCAATAACATAAAATGTATTTCGACATTCTTAACTGTATACTCAAATACAATACACTCTACAACCATGTTATGGACATTTAACTTATGAAACACACAAACTTAATTATACAAATATCTTATACATGACTTTATTTGACTCTGACTGAACTCTATCTCTGACTTGACCTGGTGGAACCAATACCATAGTGATTATCATCAGTTTCCATCCTCTCGAGCTCGTCCTCCAGGTATACCTATAAAATAAAGAAATTGGGAGTGGTGGGGGTTAGATCGTTTGAACGACCTAGTGAGTGGACAGTTGAAAACAAACTGAAATGCTTTATAAAAATTCAGTGTTCTAAAACTGAAATCATCTCACTGAAATTATCTTTTCTGAAAACTATTTTCTATCTATGAAACTCTGAGGTTTTCTGTAAAACTGATTTCTTTCCAAAACTCTTTCTTAAATCTGTTCTTTCTGAAAACTCCTTCATAAAAACCATTATCTCTGAAAACCATGTTTCTGAAAATCTTTTTCTTTTCTAAAAATCTATCTTTGTATATTTGTCTATGAAAAACTTGACGTATGAAGGTGTTACGTCTCACCGTCCCCCTCATACGTCTAAACTGGTAGTCTTGGGGTGTTACGTCTCGCCCTCTCCCAAGCCACAAAACTGGAGTCGGAGTGCTGATCTATGATACCGTTCTGACTCTAAATCTGGGATCTAAAGGCATCTGTCCGTTAGTCTCCTAGACATGCCACATGATCTCTAAGCGTGATTGGTGTGTAAATAAATCAAGAAAGTTTGCGGAAAAAATTTACATTGATTGGATGAGATTGAAAACTTTTCTTTGTTGTAGAAGAAACTCCAAGCTTTGTTTTGAATTCCAAACTCAAGGGTGAGTTTCCCTATCACATTTCTTTGACTCCAAAGTGCTAGCTTTGCCCAAAAATGGAACAAAATTTTCTCCAAGAGAGGGACGACAATGGAGGGTTTTGAAGAGAGAGAGAGAGAGATGTGAATGGTAAAGTCTAACAATACTTATTACAAAAGTTGTGTGTGTTTACTTCTAAGTTGTTTCAAAAACATGTGTATTTTGTGTTTAAAAGATTAAACATTATTGCCAACTACCACCATCACAAAAAGTGACTAGTGATGTAAGTGAGTGGGTCTCCCCACTTTGAATTCAAAATTCAAGTTGACTTACACAACACACTTTGGGCTCGGGTTCGTTTAATCCGATTAAACGAATTTTCCGTTGTGACGTAATTAAATCTAATTTAATTAAATAATAATGCCTAGTAAAATTATTACGAAAGTCGCTTACGAATTAATTCCAAATTAATTTGTTCGCTTGAATTAAAATCCAATTTTAATTCCGTATTGAAATCCAATTTCAATTAATATATCAGATATATTATTTTAGCCCAATTAAATAAATTAAATAGTAAAATCCAATTTAACTATTAAATTTATTTTACCTATTAATTCCAAATTAATCACGTTCTCTCTTCTCCACGAATTAATCCTAGATTAATTCATGATGTAATTAATCCCAGATTAATTTTCTGTCTCATAATTAATACCACATTAATTCTTGCCATAATTAATCCCAGATTAATTTTCTCTCTCACAATTAATCCCAGATTAATTCTGTTCGAGTCAAATGTCATCGGTGAATTTTTGGGAAGCGACACAAGAGATCCCTGGATATGTTGGCAGTAAATACGGTTGTCGAACCATCCGAACACATGCGTACCCCGTACCACGTTCTCACCGATTTACAAGACATGATTGGCTTCTAGCAAAGCACTGTGCCTACCCAATTCTCCGGAAATATTCAACATGGAATATATAATTTGTATCAGGCGTAGTATACAAAGTATTGCGTAATACGATCCAGTATCGGATGTCACATGCTAGGCCTAGGGCTGGAATTGTGTCTGCCCCGTACGAAGCATATATCAGATAACTAGCAACTAGTCTATGTAATCGGATAATCATGACCTAGTCATACTATCCCGATAGCTGCAGCATTTAAAAGTACTAGTTATGTATCCATGTGTGATCATCATCTTCATATGTCTGATGTGATACTTCCATCTTGACATCACACCCAATACACTACGATTCTCAGTATACCCAGAAGAGGCGTACACAGAACCTTTTAAAGCTCCGGACGACCAAAACCAAAGTATACTGATTGCCACAAGTATTAACGATGCAAGTCTCAGGTTAAGACCACATGCACCTACCCTGATTCGGATTCCCATAGACACATAATCATACTACCAATGTGATTCCGAGGGGTCTATCCAAAGCGAAGCTGTTCCTGATCCAACGGCTAACAGTACCTCTTATCACACTTGCATAAGTATCCAATACTTAAATATATGAGAACTATGTCGTTCAGCTTCCATAAAGCGCACAAGTGTAATACTAGCCTATTCCGCATTATCGATGTCCAGTCTCGATAATACTACGACTAGGGATATTTAATGATTAAACCTTTCGTGGATTAATACTGTCTCATATCTTATTAATCCGGTACTAATCATATGAACTTTTATCATTTATATATCCAAGTAATCCAATTACAAAATGATAAAAGAGCAATTTCTTTTGTCACATAATTAATTTGTACAAAAACACCATGTCTTTTACAAATAGTGATGCTATGGGTAACAATCTCCCACTTGGCCTATAACCAATCACTCAAGTGTCCAACACCTAAACTATGTACGGGTCGCTCATGCTTATGCTGAGATATCGCTTTCGCCAGCAGATATGCAAGGTTATCATCTGATGCGATTTTTCGATCTTCACATTGCCATGATGTGTGATCTCTCGAATCAGATGAAACCATCGAAGTACATACTTGGATCATTGATGAGTCCGTAATTCCTTAGCCTCTGCTGTAGCCTAACTCAACTGCTAATAAAATTACTCCTAATCCAATTAGGAATTTTATAGATCCAAAATGCTTCTTTTGCTGCCTCAGCTGCAGCAATATATTCTGCTTTTGTTGTTGAATCGGCAACAATATCTTACTAGGAAGATTTCTAGCTCACTGTTCCATTGTTCAAACAAAATATGTACCCTTATTGTGACTTACAGTCATCTTTATAGGTTGGAAACTTGCATCGGTGAATCCAGTCACCTCAAGTTCTCCTTCCCCATAGATTAAGAAAGCATCCGATGGGTGGTAAATCTATCACTATTTCCCACTCATTTAACCTAATATTTTGTATAGTTTCTTGAGTTTTGTGAATATTTTGATGTGTTTTATGTTATTTTGTAGATAAATAAAGTTTCAGGACATTCTGGAGGTGATTTGGACCAAAACAGTGAAAAGTGGAAAAAAGGGCATATTGGTAATTTGGGCGCGTCGCGACGCGCAAACCCTTGGCGTTGCGACGCCTAACGTGCGCCGAACAGTGCTAACGTGCGCCGGGTCCACAAATCAGAATCTGAGAAAAGTTTGACTTTGCTAACGTGCGCCGTGCCATGTGTCACCATCACAGTCGATCTGCTAACATGTGCCGTGCCACATGTCATCATCCTACGGTGCCGACAGTCGCCATCGCCATGTGTCGCCACATGTCACTCCACGTCATCGTCCACATCACCAGGTTGACCGAGTCAACATGCCAACTCAGTGCCACGTCATCATCAACCAATCATAGCGTGCCACGTGTCTCGATTTTATGGTGCCGACAGTCAAATTGCCACGTGTCGCCAAGTCAGCGCCACGTCATCGCCACGTCAGCGCCACATCATCATCAATTATTGGCTCTCTTATCCCTATCTGACACATGGCGGATAAGAATCTAGCCGACCAATCAGAAGCCGCCACGTGTCACAATAATTGAGCCCCAACCACCTTGCCACGTGTCACCTTATCACTTTATCCAGAATTTTCAACCGACGAACCAAAAGCTGCCACGTCGACCAAACGGGCGTCGCGACGCGCGACCCTTACTGACCCCTATAAATAGAGCGCGAAATCCCAATTTCAGTTGTACCACTCTCTCTCATCTCTTTGATGTAAAGAGGGAGTTTCTCTCTCTAGTTTCTTTTAGTTCTTAGTTTTTTTTTAGTTTTGTAATTAATTTTAATTACGTTTGTAATAATAGTAATTTACTTTTTTACTTTTTACAGTTTTTACTATTCACCATGAGGAGGTAACTTCCTCAGCTATGGTGAAAGGTAATTCTTTTACTATTGCTATTTAGATTAATCTCCCTTAATATAATATATTCACTATTTAAAATATTGACTTAAAAAGGATACCGCCAGATTGGTCGGTTGGTAATTCATTTTTATCTGGTTTAAACCTGACTAATCAAGGATACCGCCAGATTGGTCGGTTGGTAATTAAACTTTCTTACCGCCTATATGGCAGGTTCATGGACAAATCTTTTTACCGCCTTAATGGCTGGTTGGACTTAATTTGACTTAATCAGGATACCGCCTATATGGCTGGTTGGTAATGTTATCACAAGTTTATATATTATATTATATGAGATATCTAAATTAGTAGTAGTAAAAGTAATTCCTTTTACCTTAGCATTTTATTTTATTGTAATTTACTTTTCAGTATTTACTTTACCACATTTTTACTTTATGTCTTTTATTTTCAAGTTTTTACTAGCCTAGTTATGTGTTGTAACTAAATTAGTTATCTAGGGTTGTGATGACTTTTAATATCACCGGTTTATAAGAGGTTAGATTATAGTTTGGGTATTATAAAGATTTATTTATTGAGTCTTAATCTTAATGCTTTTTCATTAACTGGCCATTAATAAAATTGAACTGGGAAACTTAAAATGAACTAGACATAGGATAGACATATACCTGTCGGGCGGGGGTAGCCATAATTGGAACTTAAACTTAATGAATCCAGATAATTTGGTTGACATAGACATATGGTTCAATTGGGTTAAACTGAGTATTTGTGTCTGACCATCGACAGAGGCTTACACATAATTTAGTGTTCCAGGTTAATAAATCAATATATTACCCAACTATAAAATAACCACTTCATCTTTAAATGATATTGGAAGAAATCACAACCCTAGATAGTTTTTAATATTGAATTTTCTTAAAATCTACTTTCGAATAATTTTTTTTACTTGTTTTTTAAATTTAGAATCGTCACCATTTCAAATCAATCAAACAACCTGTTAGATACTAGTAATCATTTGACCTCATAAAATTAATAGTTTAGATATTAAGTCCTCGTGGGATCGATATTTTTATACTACTTGAACGATACGTGCGCTTGCGTTATACGTGTGTGTTTACGCCGGTCAAGTTTTTGGCACCGTTGCCGGAGACTTATTTATCTTTCACTATTAGTTTAGGGGTTAGATACGTTACTTGTATCTAATTTCTTTTTACTTATTGTTTTCGTTTTCTTGTGTTTCAGGTTCTCAGAAACTACATGAGATGAACCAGAAGCTTTGAACTGCGACCGCTCGACCCAGAAATTGAAAGAACCATCAGACAGTTGAGAAAGGAAAGGCGAGAAGGCCAAGAAGCTTTAGTCAACATGGAACCTGAACCTTTGGAGGTTGCACCACCAATTCCCATTCGAGACAGAACCATTCCGGTGGTTGACAGACTCATTTCATGTATTGTATTCCTCCTTACCAGCACCAGCAAACAAGTGCAGGTGACATCAAAACTTGCATTCAGATGATTCACAGTCAGTTCAGTTTGGGGGGAATACAACTGAAGATCCTAATGCCGACATCAGGCACTTTCAATTACAATCGAGAGCTGAAGATGCAATGAGACTGCGTATTTTTCCATACTCCTTGAAAGATAGAGCCAAAGCTTGGCTACATTCACTACCAGCAGGTTCCATCACAACTTGGAACACTTTAGCCACCAAATTTCTTGCAAAGTACTTTCCACCAGCCAGAACTGGAAAACTGAGGAATGACATCACATCCTTTGCACAACAAGACTCAGAAACTCTCTACGAAGCTTGGGAAAGATACAAAGATTTTCTCTAGAAATTTCCTCACCATGAGATTCCAAAATGGCTTCAAGTCCAAACTTTCTATAATGGACTTTCTGGAATAATGAGAACCACAATTGATGCTGCTGCTGGAGGAGCTTTAATGGCAAAAGAAGAAGATCAAGCCTGGGAATTAATTGAAGAAATGGCCAACAACAACTCCTTGTGGCCAACAGAAAGGAGCATGATCCAAAGAATTGCAGGAATTTATGAAGTGGAGCCAACACAGCACTGAATTCCAAGCTGGATGTGATTTGCAAAATCTGGAAATTCTTAACATGAAAGTTAATGGTGGATCCACAAGTTCACCATTTGGAGGAATACTTGAGTCAGAATCTTACAACCAACTTGAAGAGACGGTGAATTATGTCAACAATTTCAACAGACAATGGAACAATCCATATTCCAACACCTACAACCCAGGGTGGAGGAATCATCCTAATTTTTCATGGGGCAACAATTCAGGGCAAAAGAACAATCCACCACCTGGATTCCAACAGCAGAACTATCCACCACCTGAATTCCAGCAACAGAACAAAGGCCAGGAGCAAACAAATGAACTAGGAATAACAGAAGTGCTGACTCAGTTAAAAAAGTATGATGCTATGTTTCAGAGCCAATCAGCTTCCATCAAAGCACTGGAGAATCAAATCAGACAACTGGCCAATGCTCAGAGTTACAGACCGCCAGGTAACCTTCCTAGCAACACAGAACCAAATCCAAGGAACATAGGGAATGAGCAGTGTCATGCCATTATGTTAAAAAGCGGTACTGAAATCAACAAAGATGTTGGAGCCAAAACAACTGCTGAGGAAGTTCCAAAAGAAACAGGGCAACTGACCGGGGAAAAAGAAGCAAAGGAAAAAGAAAAGATCATTCCACCTCCACCTTTTCCTCAGCGTCTTCAGAAGAACAAATTGGACAAGCAGTTTTCTCGTTTCCTGGAGATCTTAAAAAAGCTGCATATCAACATTCCATTTGCAGAAGCGTTGAAACAAATGCCCAGCTATGCCAAATTCATGAAAGACATTCTTTCACGAAAGCGGAGATTGGGAGATTACGAGACAGTAGCATAATCAGATGAATGCAGCGCTATCATTCAGAGGAAACTTCCCCCAAAGTTGAAAGATCCTGGTAGTTTCACTGTTCCATGCACCATAGGAGAACATGACTTTGGTAAGGCTTTGTGTGATTTAGGTGCAAGTGTTAACTTGATGCCTTTTTCTATTTTCAGGAAACTGCAGATTGGAGAAACAATGCCAACTTCAGTCTCACTACAACTTGTTGATAGAACGCTCGTATTTGCAAGAGGCGTAGTTGAGGATGTGCTGGTCAAGGTTGACAAATTCATTTTCCCAACAGATTTTATTATCCTTGATATAGAGGAAGACGCAGACGTGCCAATCATCCTCGGGAGACCATTCTTGGCTACAGGTCAAACCATTATTGATGTACAAAAAGGAGAATTAACCATGAGGGTACATGACCAAGAAGTAACATTCAATGTTTTCAAGGCCATGAATTTCCCAGATGATGAAAAGAAGGAGGAATGCTTCAGACTTGATGTGATACACAGTACCATTCAGAACTCCAATGTAATGTAAAGTTCTACTGACAAACTTAAAACATGTCAATTGCCTGTGGAGCCTAAAGATAAAGCGACTTTTACACTGAAATAGCCAATTCTTGCACTACAAGCAACAGAAGAGAAAAAGATCCACCAGCTCAATGAATTGGAGGAATTTCACATACAGCCTTTTGAGGATAGTGCGCAAACAACTGGAACCAGGGCAGAAAGGAAGTATACTGTTAAACAAATCAAGGGTGAAATTCTTCCCATGGAAGCCAAAATCACGGTGGTCAGGTCCATTTGTGATCACCAAAGTTTTACCAGATAGAGCCGTTGAGATACATGATCCTGACTCCAACAAAACATTCAAGGTTAAAAACAAGCGTTTCAAGCACTACTGGGGAGAATCATTTGAGCGATAAAAAGAAAGTGTTACACTTTCAGATCCAGTTTAACATTCGAAAAGTCACGTCTAGCTGTCGACGTTAAACTTAGCGCTCGCAGGGAGGAAACCCATGCAATTTGTGTATATATTGTGATTTGGTGTGTTTTATTTTTGTGTGTTTAATTTTTGAAGGTTTAGTCATTTCAAGATGGAAGAAGCTCTCGCAAATCTTCGCAAGCAATTTCCTTCCCTCCCTCAAAAATCTCTGATGAAAGTCTACAAAGCTCGCTTGGAACGAATGAGATTACTGATGATCAAAGGTATTCCTACTGACATTCGTTGGTTAATTGAAGCACGGGTTCGATTGGCAGGTGAGTCTTCTGACTTTTTTATTTCACATCTGCCTGGTTTAGGAAAGAGTACATATGCTAAAAAAAGAATAGCCAAAAGAATGTGTGTTTGCTATAAATGTGCTCGTATGTTTTGTAATACTCGTTGTCGTTCTTTAGGAATGGTGTCTGATAACCGCGAAGATAAGAATAATTTCATTAGGGATGGCTTGAGTAAGGAGTCTTTGGATGACATATCTAAAACTCTTGAGACGCATCCCAGTGGATGTGTGTATCATGAAATTCGCATGTTATATGCACAATTCCAAAAGGAAAGACAACAGTTAAGTCTTGGGAATCTGACTCAAAAAGACCTTGTTTGCCAATTTATAAGAAAATTGGATGGGAAGCTTGTCCCTGACGCATAGACGTCAATCAAGTTTAAATTCTTGTAAATATTATATCTCTCTTGTCTTTTCTAATAATTGTATTTTTTTTTGTTTTCTTTGTTTTCTCCGACAGGATCCAGACCTTTTGACTATCACGATATTATTTTACTATTTTGCTACTAATCGTCCTTTGGAAGATACTAGTGCTATTTTTACACGCCCTTTTCAGGTATTATAAATTCAACTCATCATTGCACTTTTGAAGACATCCAGAGTAAAACATGGAAGCCACTTCAAGAAGACGAGTTGAAAACATTTGTATGTTTTGCGGTAGTAGTATTGGTACTAAACCACAATACGTAGAAGCAGCACAAGAATTGGGTCGAGTCTTAGCTGCAAGGAATATGCACTTAGTATATGGCGGAGGCAATCTTGGACTAATGGGGATCGTTTCAAAGGCTGTACAGGAAGAAGGCAGTCAGTTTTGGGAATCATCCCAAAACCCTTGGCAGAGGCAAATCTTATTGGATCATCAAACGGAGATGAACTGATGTGTCAGGTATGTCTGAACGATTGGTAGAAATGATTACCGTAACCGTGCTGATGCTTTTATGCTTTGCCAGGTGGCTTGGGCACATTGGAGGAAATTTTTATAGTACTATCTTGGGCGAACCTGAACATACACCAGAAACCAATTGGGCTGTTTAACGTTGATGGATTTTATGATTTTCTTTGTGTGTTTCTTGATGATGCTCGGAGAAATGGGTTCGTGTCAAAACCTTTGAAAGAACTCATCTTTACTGCCAGAACTGCTCCGGATCTAATTGACCAACTCTTAGCCTATGAACCACAAGTTGACCCTATCCTTTCAAAGATAAATTGGTCCGAGGACGATCGTGGTAAGAGGCGTCAGATTAATCTGGATCTTAACCTTTAATTTCCTGTAGAATTTCAGCTAACCAGGTACTATCTTCTAAACTCTTCTTCTACTGTTTAAGACATTGGGGACAATGTCTCATTTAGGTTTGGGGGAGGAAATTAGTTGATCAGTACATTGTTTTTTAGTTTGTGTGTTGTTTTTATTTTTAGTCCAAATTTTTTCGAAAAATACAAAAAAAATTGAAAAATTTTCAAAAATTACAAAAATATTTTGTGTTTTTATTTTGACTAAAATGGTGAAATTGGTAAGAGATAGCTGAGTAAGGAGTTTCCACTCCTGAGACGTATCTCAAACTATTTCGGAACAAGTTAATTTTTGTTTATTTCCTTTTAAATTATTTAATTTGTGAATTCTCCATAATACTGACTAAAATGGATCTTCATATGCTCAGTTGACAGGTATTATCAACATATATAGTAACATACGGACATGAGATAAAATTGAAAAGTTTGTAATATTCAGTGCTCTAGTTTAATTGGAGGAATCATCTCAAAAAGCAATGGAGTAAAAAAAAACCTGAGATCCGAGTTATTAAGTCTGTAAGGGTGTTTTAACACCTAGTGCCCTAAAGCCAACTGGTTTGGGAGTCACTGGCCCAAAGCTCGTTACATGGATCAAAGATGCTGCAAAAATATATATATCTGAAGTCTGAGTAATTAAGTCTGTAGCGGTGTCTTAACACCTGGTGCCCTAAAACCAACTGGTTTGGGAGCCACCGACCCAAAACTCGTTACATAGACGGAAGGTATTGTATATAAATAAATAAAAAATAAAAAATGAAAAAATGAAAAAAAATTATTCCATTGCTACAAAAAGTGTGAATTCTGATAAACCTTAGGACAAAAATATTACTCTCTTATCAACTGCACTTATGACTGTTGTGGGAAAAATGAGTTGTTTAATATTTTGTTGGCTGTGTATATGGAGAATGGTAAAAATAATCGGAGAATTTACTTATTCAGTAATTTAGAAAGAAACAAAACAACTAGTAACTTGGAGTAGAAATTTCACATGATTAGTCACTAACTTCTTTATTCTCTTTTCGCTTGTCTTTTTGCTTTTGTGTGCATTAGTTTCACTACCTTTTTACTTTTATAAAATGTTTGTGGGTATCATTGCTGTAAACCCTCACGAGACTACAACTCGTCCACTAGGGACACCTAGGGGTTTAAAGGCTTGTTGCATATGCTAAATGCAACCGTGATCCCTACGAAAGTGGCTTAGTTAAATTTTATTATGTTATTTTATTTGTGTTTTGCTCGAGGACTAGCAAAATATTAGGTTTGGGGTGTGATGAGTGGTAAATCTATCACTATTTCCCACTCATTTAACCTAATATTTTGTATAGTTTCTTGAGTTTTGTGAATATTTTGATGTGTTTTGTGTTATTTTGTAGATAAATAAAGTTTCAGGACATTCTGGAGGTGATTTGGACCAAAACAGTGAAAAGTATCGCGACGCGCAAGCCTTGGTGTCGCGACGCCTAACGTGCGCCGAACAGTGCTAACGTTCTCCGGGTCCACAAATCAGAATCTGAGAAAAGTTGAGTTTGCTAACGTACGCGCGTGCCACGTGTCACTATCACAGTCGATCTGCTAACATGCGCCGTGCCACGTGTCATCATCCTACGGTGCCGACAGTCGCCATCGCCACGTGTCGCTCCACGTTATTGCCACGTCATCGTCCCCATCACCAGGTTGACCGAGTCAACATGCCACCTCAGTGCCACGTCATCATCAACCAATCACAGCGTCCACGTGTCGCGATTTTATGGTGCCGACAGTCAAATTGCCACGTGTCGCCATGTCAGCGCCACGTCATCGCCACGTCAGCGCCACATCATCATCAATTATTGGCTCTCTTATCCCTATCTGACACATGGCGGATAAGATCTAGCCGACCAATCAGAAGCCGCCACGTGTCACAATAATTGAGCCCCAACCACCTTGCCACGTGTCACCTTATCACCTTATCCAGAATTTTCAACCGACGAACCAAAGCTGCCACGTCGACCAAACGGGGGTCGCGACGCGCGACCCTTACTGACCCCTATAAATAGAGCGCGAAATCCCAGTTTCAATTGTACCACTCTCTCTCATCTCTTTGATGTAAAGAGGGGAGTTTCTCTCTCTAGTTTCTTTTAGTTCTTAGTTTTTTTTTTTAGTTTTGTAATTAATTTTAATTACGTTTTGTAATAATAGTAATTTACTTTTTTACTTTTTACAGTTTTTACTATTCACCATGAAGAGGTAACTTCCCCAGCTATGGTGAAAGGTAATTCTTTTACTATTGCTATTTAGATTAATCTCCCTTAAATATAATATATTCACTATTTAAAATATTGACTTAAAAAGGATACCGTCAGATTGGTCAGTTGGTAATTCCTTTTTAATCTGGTTTAAACCTGACTAATCAAGGATACCGCCAGATTGGTCGGTTGGTAATTAAACTTTCTTACCGCCTATATGGCAGGTTCATGGACAAATCTTTTTACCGCCTTAATGGCTGGTTGGACTTAATTTGACTTAATCAGGATACCGCCTATATGGCTGGTTGATAATGTTATCACAAGTTATATATTATATTATGGGAGATATCTAAATTAGTAGTAGTAAAAGTAATTCCTTTTACCTTAGTATTTTATTTTATTGTAATTTACTTTTCAGTATTTATTTTACCACATTTTTACTTTACGTCTTTTATTTTCAAGTTTTTACTAGCCTTAGTTATGTGTTGTAACTAAATTAGTTATCTGGGGTTGTGATGACTTTTAATATCACCGGTTTATAAGGGGTTAGATTATAGTTTGGGTATTATAAAGATTTATTTATTGAGTCTTAATCTTAATGCTTTTTCATTAACTGGCCATTAATAAAATTGAACTGGGAAACTTAAAATGAACTAGACATAGCGATTTTAAGTTTAAGAATTTAGACTCAATAGCCCACGATTTTCCTTGAGGATAGATAACCCTTTAATAGATTTCCTTACAGGATATACATATACCTGTCGGGCGGGGGTAGCCATAATTGGAACTTAAACTTAATGAATCCAGATAATTTGGTTGACATAGACATATGGTTCAATTGGGTTAAACTGGGTATTTGTGTCTGACCATCGACAGAGGCTTACACATAATTTAGTGTTCCAGGTTAATAAATCAATATACTACCCAACTATAAAATAACCACTTCATCTTTAAAATGATATTGGAAGAAATCAAAACCCTAGATAGTTTTTAATATTGAATTTTCTTAAAATCTACTTTCGAATAATTTTATTTACTTGTTTTTTTAAATTTAGAATCGTGACCATTTCAAATCAATCAAACAACCTGTTAGATACTAGTAATCATTTGACCTCCTAAAATTAATAGTTTAGATATTAAGTCCTCGTGGGATCGATATTTTTATACTACTTGAACGATACGTGCGCTTGCGTTATACAAGTGTGTTTACGCCGGTCAGCATCCTTAGTTTGTCTAAGATAATCAATGATCTTCTTAACATCAATCCAGTGACCATCACCTGGATCGGCCTGATAGTGACTACAGATGCTCAAAGCATATGAGACACCAGGTCCCGTACATGTTTGTCAATATACGAGTTCTCGGAGAGTGCCAATAAATTTTAGATCTATCCCAGTAGATCCTTATTCCTAGAATAAAAGTTGTCTCTCCCATGTTTTTCATGGAGAATTTTAATGAAAGCTAAGCTTTCACAGATTTTAATATGGGAATGTCTTGCTAAAAAACAATACATCATCAACACATAGGACAATGTATGTCAGTGCATTCCCACTAACCTTCTTATATACACAAGAATCATCTTCGTTTTGAATGAAACCATATTCTTTTATGATCTCATCAAAACTTTGGTTCCAAGAATGCAATGTTTGCTTCAATCCATAAATGGATCGATTTAACTTGCAAACCTTGTTTGCATGTTTTGGCATGACAAAACCGTCAGACTGTTGCATATAAACATCCTCCAAAAGGTTTCCTTTAAGGAAAACGGTTTTGACGTCCATCTGCCATATTTCATAATCAAAATATGCAGCAATAGCAAGCATTATCCGAATGACTTTAATCATGGCAATGGGTAAAAGGTTTCATCGTAATCAACCCAATGTTGATGATGATACCCTTTCGTTACAAGCCTAGCTTTGTACATTTGTGTGTTGCCATCCATGTCTGTCTTCACCATGAAGACTTATTTGCTACCAATAGGCACAATGCCTTCTGGTACATCAACCAGTGTCTAAACTTGGTTGGTATACATGGAATCCATTTCAGACTTCATGACACATTGCCATAAATCGGATTCGATACCTTGTATCGTTTCCTCATACGTAGTCGGTTCATAATCCTCAATAAGGTTGATATCTACATGAGGTGAGATCAGAAACCCATACCTCTCAGGTTGTTTTCTGACTCTCTCTGACCTACGTGGTTTTTGGGTATTAGAAGATTGTGGAACAGTCTCATCCCTGATGAACTGTTCATGTTCTGTGAGGGGTCAGTGCCAGGAACAGTATCACTCCGATTTTTATCGAGTTCTACTTTCCTCCCACTTACCACTACATTTAGGAATTCCTCTAAGGAAAACCGCATGGAGAGCAACAAATATTTTGTTCTCTTATTGGTTGTGGAAATAATATCCTTTGGTTTCCCTAGGATAACCAATTACAAATAGGCACTTATCCAATTTGGGTTCTAGTTTGGTACCATCCAAACATTTAACATGCCCAGCATCCCCAAATCTTCAGGAATGAGAAACCCGGTTTCTTTCATGTCCATATTCCCTATGGAGTCTGTCCAACAGACTTTGATGGAACCTTTTTCAAAATAAGTATTGCATTGTTCAATGCATATCATGTGAAGGAAATTGGTAGCTCATTGCGACTCATCATTGACCTTACCATATCCAACAAAGTTCGGTTTCTCCATTCAGACACACCACTCAATTGAGGTGTTCAAGGAGGAGTCCACTGTGAAAGAATATCATACTCTTTCAAGTAATCGAGAAACTCATTGCTCAAGTATCTTCACCACGGGCCGACCACAATGTTTTAATACTTTTACCGGTATGTTTTTCTACTTCTTGTCGAAACTCTTTGAATTTATCCAAAGTTTCTGATTTGTGTTTCATAATATACACATAATCATAACGCGATGCAACATCCGTAAAGGTTACGAAGTATTCATATCCACCTCTTGCCTAGCTAGATATGGGCCCATTATGTCACCATGAACGAGGGCTAACAACTCGGTGGCACGTACACCTTTACTGCTAAAAGGCGTTTTAAGCATTTTGCCTAATAAACAAGATTTGCAGACATCATATGAATTAGGATCAAATCCGTCCAAGTATCCATTCTTCCAAAGAGTGGATAACGAGTCTTGTTAATGTGTCCCAGACAACAATGCCATAAATAAGTCTCATATGATTTACTCAGTTTGAGCTTTTGTTTGTCATGTTATATGTTTGAGATTCACTTATATTCAAAATATAAAGACTATTATTAACATCTATTGTACATATCAAAATGTCATTTTTATATACAAAACACCAAGTGTTCCAGAATACAAAGGTATACCCGCATCGGGTTAAACTAGATACAGATATGGTGTTCCTAGTCAAAATAGGTACAAAATAACAGTCACCTATTGTAATTACTTATCCCAAGGACATGTTCAAAACATAGGTCCCAACGGCCAAAAAAGCGACTCTCGTCTCATTTCCGACTCGTAGGTCGATCTCATCTGAAGCCAGTCTCCTGCTAATCAGCAGATCTCGCACATCAGTACATATGTATGTACCACATCCAGTATCAAAAATCCAATTTTTAAAACCAGTAGTGGACACGTTTATTACAATAACAAACATATCTGAAGTCGGAGCCTTGCCCGCATTCACTTCCTTCATGTCTGCCTTGTCCATACGGCAGTCACGCTTCTAGTGAACCCGTTTGCCATATTTTAGGCAGACATCTTGGGATATGTCATTTGTCTTCCCAGAAGACTGTGACGATTTTGCCTTTGCCCATTTTCTTCACACCCCCAGAAGCCTTCGGCCAGGCCATGGCCTTCTGGGATGTCGAAGTAAGATGTGCCTTGCGCTTCTTGCCCTTTTGGAACCTCTGGCTCTGCCTCTTTGAGCATATCCATTAACTCTCCAAGAGTTTTCTCTTGGTTCATGATGAACCCGCCCCAACATTCGGGTAGAGTATGTAAGATCAAAGCTATGGAAGTCTCGGCCTTATAGGTAATGCCTAACTAACCTAGTTGTTCGATGTCAGTAATCAACTGCGACATCTAGTGCTCGACAGATGTACCCTCTGACATACGCGAGCGAAATAGCTTCTTTTACAATTCGTACTTCTAAAATATAAGGTTAGATCTATGAAGATCCTTTGATTTCAACATCATGGTATAAAGATCTAATCTTTAGTTATGACAACGAAATTAAGGAGTCATTGCAGCAATCATAACAGATTGAGCACTAAAGTTATCATCACGATGAGTCTTCCTAAGCTCATGCTCTACTATTTGCTCAACTCTGGGCTCGGGGCCCGAGAGGTTTCTCTATCCAATAGAGTAACTTTTCAGCTGCCAGGATTATCATGAGATTCATCTCCCAATCTGGAAAAGTGGAGCCGTTAAAGACATTATCGCCTATGACGATGTCCCTAACGCTAATCTTTCCAGCCATCTCGATTGCAATAGTCCAACTATTCAATCAACGATATCGGGTACACTCAAAATGTTATGGTTACTATAGTCCAACTATATAACCAACTACAAGTGGAGTAGTGTCTTATACAGTCTAACTGTTCAAAGAAAGCAATATTCAATATTAGTCCAACTAATATATTTATAACAACGATAAATAATTAAAAGAGCACGTTTAGCAAATATTAAACGAAATTACAAATTTAATACTAGCCTCCCACTATTTTTCGGTGAGCCTCTAACCCTCTGTTGAGTACTCGGGAAACCCAGTTTCCTAGTGGGCTAGGATCCCGTTAAATAACACACAACCTTGACTTTGGCCAACAAGCTGTATGAAACTTAACTAGGTAGATCTCTAAGATCAATTGGATCCCATCCAATTCCTAGATCCAGTAGGTGGACCTCCAAGTCCGAGATATATATCCGATATATATTTCCTAACCTTTTCCTCTGAATCAACTAAGCCTTGGCTTTGGCTCAACAAGCTTAATTATTCCAGTTAAGCGTGACCCATTGACAGTGGGAAAGCTTCGTAATCCACATCGATGTACAGAAGTGACCTTGACTTTGGCCAACAAATCACAACTGCCCAAGACATGCGATATCTAACAAAGCTTTCGTGGTTCAAACACATTCGCGATGGACAATGATCTTGACTTTGGCCAACAAACCAATGCCAATCTTGGATCTTGAGAAAGAACCACTCAATGGAAGGAAAACGCTTAATATTTAATGAGGGTTTTTCGCGTAAATTGGCAACCAATTTATTATCTTTGATTAGGTCTCATCATACAACCTTAAACATGCATTCTAAAAGCATAATAAGGCGCGAATAAAACAATAATGAAATGCGGATGAATATATAACAATTTGTTTCTAGAACAAATCTCTCAATTTCCTCTCTCCCGCTAGCACTTTACATAATTCTACCCAATTACATAACACTAAAAGAAACCTCATTTACATTGAGGGGAATTGGTGAGAAGAGAAATACAAAGAGAATATAAATAATAGGCTGGACATGCAGGTCCAATTTAATAAATTCTAAATTTATTACAACAATTTCCAAAATTGCCACTACCCATCTAATATCCATCCGATATACATTATTCATACAAATACATCCAAGTATTCATACAAAGCATGTTATTCAATCAATCTAATCCAATTAATTAATCTTTGAATTAATGATCATCCAATGTTCAAACAACGATTTGATTTGTGCGAGTCCAACTCGTTTAAGAATAAATACTCAAAGTACGTATTCTTGAATTATATCGAACTACAATTTTAAATCCAATTTAAATTGTATCCAATACTAATTCATATTTAATTCCAAATTAAATAATTACACTTTTAATAGTGCCTTTTAGACTTGGATTCCAAATCCAATCTTCATGGGTCTCAAAGGCCCAATTAGTATCCAATACTATTCAATTAAAGTCCAATGGGCTTTCAATTAATTCTTTAGACGTGGGCTTTGGCCATTATGGATCCAACCCAAAAGCCAAGCCCAATTAGGAATCACCATTTGCCCAAAAATCAAATTTTGGCCCATTAGGCTCAATTAAATTTTAAAAGGCCCAAAAGTCATATTTGGACTTTATGGAAATGGTTTTAGGCCCAATTGGATCCAACCCAATTGTCCAAAACCAAACTTGGCCCAACCAAGCCCATTAGCCTAAATATAACAAATTAAATTAATACATCATTCCAAATTACATATTAATCCAATTCAAGTGTAATTAACATAATTAATCAACTAATCTAATGTTTCCAAAATAGTAATTAATCCAATTAATCATGCTCATTAATTTCAATTCATGTCTAACACAAATTGAAGCAAAATCAATTCTATAACATGCTTAGGCTCACGGCAACGGTAAAGAAATTATTGATAAGGATTCGCAATTGCATCACCCACACAAACAATTTAGGTAAATCAAGCTCCAAGCAAAAAATCCCAAATTAAAGTCATGAACCCTAGAATCCAAATCATGCTTAGATCTCGCTCTGATACCATTGTTAGTGTCCTAGACATGCCACATGATCTCTAAACGTGATTGGTGTGTGAATAAATCAAGAAAGTTTGCGGAAAAAACTTACATTGATTGGATGAGATTAAAAAACTTTTCTTTGTTGTAGAAGAAGCTCCAAGCTTTCTTTTGAATTCCAAACTCAAAGGTGAGTTTCCCTATCACCTTTCTTTGACTCCAAAGTGCTAGCTTTGCCCAAAAAATGGAAAAAAATTTCTCCTCCAAGGAGAAGAGAGGGACGGCAATGGAGGGTTTTGAAGAGAGAGAGAGAGATGTGAATAGTAAAGTCTAACAATACTTATTACAAAAGGTTTGTGTGTTTACTTCTAAGTTGTTTCAAAAACATGTGTTTTTGTGTTTAAAAGATTAAACATTATTGCCAACTACCATCATCACAAAAAGTGACTAGTGATGTAAGTGAGTGGGTCCCACCACTTTGAATTCAAAATTCAAGTTGACTTACACAACACACTTTGGGCTCGGGTTCGTTTAATCCGATTAAACAAATTTTCCGTCGTGACGTAATTAAATTAAATTAAATTAAATAATAATGCCTAGTAAAATTATTACGAAAGTCGCTTACGAATTAATTCCAAATTAATTTGTTTGCTTGAATTAAAATCCAATTTTAATTCCGTATTGAAATCCAATTTCAATTAATATATCTGATATATTATTTTAGCCCAATTAAATAAATTAAATAGTAAAATCTAATTTAACTATTAAATTTATTTTACCGATTAATTCCAAATTAATCGCCTTATCTCTTCTTCACGAATTAATCCCAGATTAATTGATGACACAATTAATCCAAGATTAATTTTCTGTCTCATAATTAATCCCAGATTAATTTTTGCCGTATTTAATCCCATATTAAGTTTCTCTCTCATAATTAATCCCAGATTAATTCTGTTCGAGTCAAATGTCATCGGTGAATCTTTGGGAAGCGACTCAAGAGATACCTGGATATGTTGGTAGTAAATACGGTTGTCGAACAATCCGAACACGTGCGTACCTCGTACCATGTTCTCACCGATTTACAAGACATGGTTGGCTTCTAGCAAAGCACTGTGCCTACCCAATTCTCCAGAAATATTCTTTAAGGATTATATGATCTTTAACAGGCGTAGTATACGTAGTATTGCATATTGCGATCCAGTATCTGATGTCACATGCAAGGCCTGGGGATGGAATAGTGTCTGCCTCGTACGAAGCATATATCAGATCACAAGCAACTAGTCTATATAATTAGATAATCATGACCTTGTCATATTATCCCAATAGTTGCAACATAATAGAGAACCTGTTATATATCCATGCGCGATCATCATCTCCATATGACTGAAGTGATACTTCCATCTTGACATCACACCCAATACACTAAGATTCTCAATAAACCCAGAAGAGGCGTACACAGAACCTGTTAAAGTCTTGGATGACCAAAACCAAAGCGTATTGATTGTCGCAAGTACTAGCGATGCAAGTCTCAGGTTAAGACCAAATACACATACCCTGAAGCGGATTCCCATAGACACATAGTCATACTACCAATGAGATTCTGAGGGGTCTATCCAGAGCGAAGCTGTTCCCGATCCAACGGCTAACAGAACCTCTTATCACACTTGCATAAGTATCCAATACTTAAATATATGAGAACTATGCCGTTAAGCTTCCATAACACGCACAAGTGTAATACTAGCTTATTCCGCATTATCGATGTCCAGTCTCGATAATACTACGACTATGGATATTTAATGATTAAACCTTTCGTGGATTAATATTGTCTCATATTTTATTAATCATATACTAATCATATGGACTTTTATCATTTATATATCCAAGTAATCCAATTACAAAATGATAAAAGAGCAATTTCCTTTGTCACATAGTTAATTTGTACAAAAACACCATGTCTTTTACAAATAGTGATGCTATGGGTCATAATTGTCCAACAATGTCATCCCTAGTCCTGAACTACATGTGCACACGTTATCTGTATCCGTCAATTTCATATCTGTGTCAAGTTACATCTGAGGTTGGATTTTTCCCTCATACCTCCGAAAATCTTTAAAATCATGCTTTGAAAATCATTTCTCAAACATTCTCATTAATAAAATAATCTGAAAATCATTTTGGCTAACGCCCTAAAGTATTTAAAAGTAAGTTTCTCATCAAAACAATTAAATAGACTCAGTTTGAGAAAAAAGGTCCACTCACAGATTAATCTCTATGGCCCTTAATTCCTGGATGTGACTGATGAGTCTAATGCGGAAAATAAATTCGTCTTGTATTCGGTATGGTTAACATATTTACACTAGGAAGTTAATCATGATCATGGATATAATAGATGTTTATACATGCTATATATGGAACCTTTAGGGTGCCCTCTAACTTCCTATGATAATTATGAAATGGAATGAAATTATTTCTGTCTTGCATCACGACGTCGGATCAGGAGCGTCGTGATGTTGGGTCGGGAGCGTCGAGACGTCCATACAAGCAGACTCAGGCAGAGAGTTTCTTCTTGCTCCACATCGCGATGCTGGGTGTGGGGCATCGCGACACTCACACAATATATCACGAGGCTTCCACACGACCGACTCGAGTCTCCACACGACCGACCGACCTGAGTCTCCACACGACCGACCCGAGTCTTCCACACGACAGATCCGAGTCTTCTATACGACAAACCCGAGTCTTCCCCATGACTGACCCGAGTCTTCAACACGACCAACCCGAGTCTTCCACATGACTAACCTTAGGCAAACACATAACCGACCCAAGGTATAGGGTATGTTCAGCGTGACTCTAACATGCACCGACCCGAGGTAGAGGGAATTCATATGTTCGGTGTCGCGATGCTAGTCCGACTTCAGGGCCAAAATTAGTTTTCCATCGTCACTGCCTAAAGCCATTCCAACCATCACACTAACACCTTCACTTAAGTATTTCCTTAAACTTCAACATTGATCAAAACTCATCTCATATCTACAACCCAAACACAAACCATTATCTAATATCGTTAAATCACTAACTCTAATCCCCCATCACATTCCTACACATAAAAACTTCATTTCATGTTAATATCATCAAGACAATTCTCAAAATGCATGCTAATAACTCTACCAATGGCAATTATGCAATTCTCATTGCTACGTATGCAAGGTGCGAATTGGGGCTTTCCTTTTTCAAGTTTAAAATTTAAATTAGAAGAGGGAAGGAGGATTAGAACTTACTTTGTGTCTTTAGAGCTTGGAAATCATCATCCTCTCATCCAAATTCCCATGAGAGTGAAGAAAATCTGCAAAGCCTTATTGAACCCTTACCCACATTTTTGGCTTGGGAAAAAAGAATGAATAGTGTCCTTTTATAGGAAAAAGAGTCAATTTTTGTAATGGAATGGGTGGTTAGGATTGTGCTACCTCACCTTAATCTAGTTCATCCCCGAATTCTATTATAGCAGTTATGAAAATCTTAATTTTTGACCTGCTTCTTAATCAAGTTTGGAAACATGCCCAACATAAAATTTGTAGGTCTCGGTCCTACCTTTCTGACGATATAAAATTCATAAAAATTAGAGATCGTATGAAAATGTTATGCCCCAAATACTAAGGGTTGTTCAGAAAGGAACGTAAGTTAAATTCCGCATTGGAACTGTAAGGAATTTACTGAATATCCAAAAAGTAATTTCATGAGCACGTATATACTTGGAAATGATTTACATCATGTATTATACCATCTATAACTTAGTAGTCGTCGAGATTACCGGGGTGTTACACATACATCCACCCTCTATTTGAATTCATTTATGTTATGTAATAATTAAAATGGAAGAAAATTTCCAATTCACCATGTTATAGAAATAAACATATCAAATTATAATATATACTTCAAAATAATCATCAACACACTCATAATATAAGTACCTAATTAAATTGATTTTCTTACATAAATACAACCACATCCAAATAAAATCCCTAAATATAAGAGTTCATAATTAATTTGATTTTTACATAATATATATTTGTTAATTAATATTGTGCGTAGCAAGGAAAAAAAACTTACCAAGACTGAAGCAGAAATGAGTAGAAATCTGAAAATGAAGAAGATAGTGAGTAATAAGGCAGGGTAGTGGAAAGTTTATTTTTATATTGGTAATTTACCGACCGAATTATTTGGTCGGTAATTTATCGACCGATATGACCATCGATCAGTAAAATATTCATTTTGGCGCCATATCTTAGCACTCAATTGTTGTTAGGCGCCGAATATTACCGACCGAATTATAATCGATCAGGAATTATCGACCTATATTTCGATCGATATATATTTAGTCGGTATATATCCATTTTTTATAATTTTTATTAAAATTATTTCACACTTACCGACATATAGGTAATCGATCGGTAAAATTGACATAATACCAACTTATCTATTCGGTAGGTAAAATAAATTTATTTATCAACTAAAAATACGGTCGGTAAGACGTCAATAACAGTTTGCGCGTCTTTTTCCGATGGAATACTGATAGATTAGTCCGTCGATAATTTACCGATCGGTAAACGGTCGGTTTTAGGTAGGTAAATTTCTTAATATTTAAACTGTCGATATTTATCGATTTTTACTAAAAGGATATTTTTAATTGGAAATATCGGTCGGTAATTACCGACCGATTTTATTTCAATCGGTAAATTTACCGGTCGAATGAATAAATAAATAAATTATATTTTACCAACCGAAATACAATTCGATCAGTAAACTATGAAGTTCGGTCAGTAAACTGATTACATTTTAAAAAATATTTATTGGGCCCAACTGATGGAGTTGGTGTTTGGAGTGCCAATCCGAATTGTATATTCTATTATTTATTAATAAAATAACTACTTTTTCATTTCATACCTTATTAATGGTATTGTCATTATGCGAATTAGATTGATGTATAGATATGCTAAGAATGACATCGACCTTAGAATAGTTTTGACACTAGGTGTAAACTATTTTTAAAGTAAATATTCCTAGTCGTTGGTTTTGGAATATGGTCGAATTCCTATAACCTATAAGACTAGCACATGTCGTATATTGGAATTGGAGTTCCAATGGTTTGACGCGATGTACCATGAGTTTTGGAAACTCGTATAGACATGTGGGTATTCGTTGGAGCGAATACTGAATGACTCATAGGTGATTCCTAATAGTTGGAAGTACACACCACCGTCAATAGGAATCTCCTCGAGTCGAGTAGCATATGTAATCCTTTGATTATAGGATATCATTGATTTTGTGTGAGATCCTCCACACTTAGATGCCATGTATGTCAGAAACCTTTCATAGTCTGGCCTCTAGATGTTCGTTGGGTGTGGACCGAAGCACTCAATAATCAAGTGCGAAGCAAGATAGGATCCGTCGACACATATTACTACCATAAGGGGTTTAGGTATCCATGTTAGTAAAGTCACGATTCTTAAATATTTGGCCAAAGTCGATTACCTAGGGTGGATCACATTAGTTGTGAAGAATCGTGGACATGTCGACATGATATGTGCGTCTCGGAAACTTGACGGTATATTCTATGCTTCTTAAGCACAACTCGGATAGTCTCCGACAGAGGGATTGTTAAACATATGTGATGACCTCGACTTGTATAATTCAGAAAGGTCGTTCGTGTTCTTCGCGAATTCGGAGGTGGCCGAATTGCGTACATATTAGCTAGGCTTATATGACGAACGTGTCTGAACTTAGAGAGTCTCAATATGAAGTGTACTCGTTGAGCACTTGGGTTGCCAATTAATTTTGATAAAAGATAATATTTGATATTATATTTATTAACTAAGATAATCAAGTGTTATTAGATAACATTGATTATTTACTTTGACCTAATTGGATTAATTCAATAATTACACAAGTACTTAAATTGTAAAATCATAATTATCTCTACCATTTGAGGATATTCTGGTAATTTTAAGTATGTAATAATAGGTGGTATTGGCTTGATTTAATTGGATTAAATCAAAGTGGCAAACATTGAACTAATTCATTTCTTAATCTTTGGCTTGATTTAATTGGATTAAATCTAAGTGGGAGACAATGGAGATTAGTCACACCTAATTATACATATTTGGACAAATTAGATTAAGCCCACTTAAAAGTTGATTACAACTTTTATTAATTAAAAATTACCTAAGTTTTGCTAAATAGCAAGCTTTAGGAAGGTTTTAAATACAAATTCAAATACAAGCATAAGCAAATTTTTGAGAGATTAGCCTAAGTTAGAGAAGTGTTTAGAGAAGCTTGTGAGTTCTCTACAACATTTCATCTAGGAGAAATCAAAATTGGATCTTGAAGTGAAGCTTGAAAGCATTGGAAACAAGATTGGATCTTGAAGTCAAACTTGCTCACCTTGGAGGTTCTCCAACAATTTCAACAAAGGAGAGGTAGATTGGATATTGCATCAAGCTTACTAGGTAAAGTTTGATCTTCTCCTAAGCTATGTTTATTTGTGTATTAGATGCATGATCACATAGCTTAATGTTGAATAAGGCTAATCAATTGCGTTAAGATACTTTAGAAGTATAAACACAACATACTTATAATTAGGTCAAAGATGTTCATGTTGGACATGAAACAATTAATTAGAGTTTGAAACTCTAAATTAAAGCTTAGAGCTATGGCTACCATTTTAGAATCACTTGACCACATTTGGGTGACCTAGAATTGTTCACGATACATTTCTTATTGGGATTCTATAATGATTTGTGTATTGGATTCAAAATTTACGCAAGTGCGTATTTAGAATAAATTTATGTTTTTGTAAAAATATTTGATATTTTGAAATACTTGATTTTTATTCTATAACATGTGTTAATGTTGGTATTGAAATTAAAAATTAATTTTGGATGTTTTCGAAGTGTTTAGGAAAGACTGAAAATTATTAGGATCAAAGACCCTAATTGCTTCAGCTCACAGGAAGTGAGATGAAGCCTTTAAAACAAACAAATAAAAAAAAAATGAAATGATAGGCTGATTGCTACAGTGCGCGTGTGCACTGTAGCACGCGTGGTATTTTTGTTTTCGCTCGTTTTTGAGTTTTCGAACTCCGATTCAGCCCCGGTTTTTTCCTATACACTTGTAATGGAATATAGTATTTCATTAAATGATTTAAAATTGCACCCATACTTGATATCCATGGGTTAGACTCATTTCCGCTGCGTGAGGCACTGATCTGACCCTAGGGGTTCCACAACTGCCCCAACACCAACCGCCTTAGTACCACCCAAGGGTGAGCCCATACTAAACCCACACAATCCACATTTAATTCTACAAATTGATATAATTGGTGTGACTTGATCTCTTGACCTTAAAATTGAATGTGTAGCATAGTTGCCACTATGCTATATATATATATATGTATGGTAAAATAATAATGATATTGTATTATATATATATATATATATATTATATATATATATTTTTTTTTAATTTTACCGACCGACCGTTATTCGATCGATAAAATGTCTAATTTTTTTTTTTATAATTAATACTATTTTAGCGACCAAATATTCATTCGGTCGCTATTTATTATCACTTACTGACGGAATATTTGGTCGTTAATTATTGGCGGCATTAAAAGTTATCAAATTAATCTCCCGCGCTGTATTATCGACCGACTATCCACTAAATATTTGGTTGGGAATAGGTCGGTAATTGGTCAAAAATTATTTTTATCCTCTTTGATCGGTAAATACTAAAAAATATTTTGTACTCACACACATGATTATACTATACTGAGGGTTATGCAAAATATCATTGACGACAATTAATTAGGTGAGATTTTTTAATTTATTCATATAATTCAGACAAGGGCCCCAAACCCGTTGTCTCCATTTTTATATGTGAAACACAAGAGTCATCTCAAAAGAAGTTTTTCTTAAGAAAAATAGTGAATTGTTAACATCGGGTATGCTTTATCTGACTTACATTCAAGAAAAGTCATTGATTCCGATTGATTTTCTCAGGTCAAGCTTTTTTCTTAAAACCCTAATCAGGACTCTTGACCACTAGGTCGAGCTAGACCCTAACTTTTTTTTTGCCAATCCTATACACGTTTGGTATTATGATGTTGTGATTTCAAATCCATAACTGCATGTGTATGGTTGGGTGTATAAAAGCTTTCGTTTGCTCTCAAATGATGACTAAAATTTGCTCTAATGCATCATTAATTCCACAGTTGAAGGAAACCATTTCGATTAAAATTAGTTTAGCTTCCAAAGAAGTGTAATACTTTCGATCTAAACAGTCGAAAATAAATCTATTTTAATCATATTATATGAGCTCTCAAAGGAAGCTTTTTTTTTTTTTCACTCAAATTTATGAGAAGTATTGAGGTGGACAGTAGTGAAGATTTCAAATGATAATTATATCTAATATAACTCTATATTATTGGTTAATAGTATTATATCACCCATATAATACTGAAAAACTACCCTCTCTTTTAGGAACATCACCCATGAATAGTTAAAATTTTACTATGCAACGGTGATATCACGTCCACTTATGTAATAATCTAATAACATCTAACCACGAGTGCTAAAATGGAATAAAAATAATTAAATAAATGATAATTATATCTTATACATCTCCACATGATTGATCGGTGAAGAATTATTCAATGAATAGAGGCTTCATCAACAACTTTTTTTATTTCTGTTTATTCAGTTTCTTGATGCCACAATAAATATTGTTGCAAATTATATATTCTCCAATGTTACTTTTTTAATTATAATAATGATAGATTTACACCTAATTAAAACATATCCAAAAGACTATAAATTTATCTTGAAAAATAAAATAAATTATGTCTTGATCAATGTGTCTCTTGGGTGTATGTCTCTTGGGTGTATGTACGAGTCATATCTTGGAAGCAGAAAGACCCCTAACTCAGTGCCAAGTCCCCTTATTATTGCACCAAGTCCAGCTCAATAAGCATTAATTTAATTCTATATTAACCACCCAACAGAATTACATATTGTTTTTGCTTCCATTATACTTGCTAATTTTTTTTTTTCAATTGAAGATGAACAGTTATTGAATTACAACAAATTAAACATATATGAAGCAAAATGATTAAGCATGATTAAACATCCGCACAAATTGAAAATGCCACAACAGGCTCTTTTTTCTCGGTCTCTCTCTAGGAAATTAAACATCCCATAAGAAGCTAACCTTGCCAAGGTCTTGGGTTCTGATTCTGCTGCCCATATGTCGAAGAAGAAGAAGAAGGATTATTAATGTGATCAAGGCCTGCTATGTTGATAAACTCTCTATGAGGAAATGTTTTTAATCCCAAAAAATCTCTTGTCAAACCATCACTCCCTCCAATATTGCCTCTAGTTTGATCAACATTTCCTCTTGAGAGCTGATCAGTTTCTTGAAAGTTAATGCTGCTGTATCCTTTTGGATTCAACATCCCATTCAAAGCTTCATCAAAAGATGAAGAAGTTGACCCATCAAACCCATTTGCAGAAGACAAAGAACTCATCATCATCATGTCGTGGAGAAGAGAAGGAGCTACAACACCTGCAGTAGTAGTACTTACAGCAAACTGTTCCATGTAAGCAGAGGTTGCAGCAGCAGCAGCTGCTTTATTCCCATAAGATGCCAAGTTATGAACATTAAACGACCCACTTGCCAACTCTTCACGTGAGGACAAACCCAGACCAGAGGAACCAGCTCCAGCTGTAGCAATGTTATCAGACATGTGATGACTTTGGTGGGGTACTACTCTAAACATGGATGCAGGCAATGGAGATGGTGTGCTCATAGTAGCACCCATTTGTGCTGCTTTTTGCAGCAGTGCTGTTGCAGACGTGTGTGGGGAAGTAGTGGGTGGCTCAAACTGAGCAAACGATGAAGAAGAATTAGGGTTAGGGCTAGGGCTAGGGCTAGGGTTTCCATTGTGTACTAGAGACTGTGGAAAACTGTTTCCTGATGAAAATAACTGTGAAGAGAGGTCTATTGAAGAACAAGCTAACCAAGGTGGAATATTGTTACTATCATGAGGCCTTGTTATTGGATTATTATTAAAGATATGGTGGTGTTGGTCTTCTAATTCTCTTTTCACTTGTAGGGCTTGGATGCCTTGACTTTGAAACTGAGGAGGGAAATTGAAAATGTGTGTTGCTGGTGAATTTATCGGTTGTTGCTGTGAGGAGAAAAGTGGGTTTGCTGTTATGGCTCTTGCACTCTCTTCAGCTAAAACATCACAGAAGGCTCTGTGAGTGATGAAACTGTCCCTCCTGTTTGAAAAAAAAAAAAAACCAAACACAAAAGAACAAAAAGAGAACCCATTTATCAAAATGCAGAATAAAATAACAGTGTTCAAAAAGTATTCTCTCTTTCTCTCTCTCTCATGTCAACTTTTTGTATTTTCATTCTTTTTCTTCTTCAAGGACAAAAAATACAGTATAGATGTGGCCATTAAAGGTCTCATAATCAAAGCCCTTTACATCATATCTAATATATAAATATTAAGCTCATCAAAAAGTTAGATCTGTCTCTCTTCTTCTTCTCATCAAACACACTCTAGCTAGGATCACATAAATATTAGGAAAAAATTATCTGAACTTTGTTCTTAAATTGTAAACTTACCTAGAGAAAAGTTTTCCACAGTCACATTTATACTCTCTTGTGCCACAAATCTTGGAGTGAGCTTTCCAATCTGATTGAACAGCATATTTCTTTGAGCACTTTTCACATTTCCATTTTTTCTCACCATGCTTTCTGCTAAAGTGCTTTTTAATCCCAGTGAGGTCCCCAAGAGCCCTTGATGGATCATGATGAACACATGTGGATTCAGGACATACATACACTTTCTTCCTCTCCACTTTGTTTGTTTTTTGCTTTAACTTCCATGGCAGGTTATGTCCTCTTCTATGCAGTTGAAGATTCTGTTCTCTTTGAAACCCTTTGTTACAGATCTCACATATGAATCTGTTTGTTGCCATCAGACTTTTGGGAGTTAAAGCTATAACTTCTGCATCTGGGTCTGATTCAAACACAAAATCAATTAATACCCATATTAAAAAAATATTAAATTAGATAGTTAGAAATTTGAGAAATTAATTAATTAGTAATTAATTACCTGGGTTGCCTGGAAGGCTTCTCTTCTTCTTTGATGGTGGAGCTTCATTTGCAAACAAATTAGTACCAGCTGTTTCAACTCTTGAACCTGAAGAAGCACTTACTTCACCAGATGCTGAAGTCAAATTTGACATGTTCTCTTCTAGTACAAAACCTTTCATCATCTTCTTCAACTAATTTAAATTAGAGGAATATTCTATATATATATGAGATGACACAAATTCACAAGATTTAGTGATGTGATAAAAATGGATAAAACTTTTAAACCTCTGACAGATTCTCCTAAGATCTAAGAGGAAACCCTAATTTGAAAGCCAAGAGAGATGATTTAATTTCTAGTGAAATTAAAACAATAAGAAATAAAAATTTGAAAAATAACACATATAACATTTAAAAATACCAAATCTTGAACTCATCATCACTGGTCATCATCTTCTCTATAATTCAACAAACCAAATTCCCATAATAGAAAATGAATGAAAAAAAAAATATGAGAGGAAAAGAGAGAAGTAGAGGAGGGAGATGAGGATAAGAAGAGAGATTCCTTTGAAGTCATCCACACATCCAAAACAAAACCAAAACAAAAATGGTAACAGGGCTTGTTGTTCTGACGTTACACTTTCTGTCTTTTCCTTTGTTCTCTTCCCAGTATTGTCTTTACAAAAACTTATTCTTTAATAATTTTATGCAGTACTTAATTATGCTTTTTCAAATTTACTCTCTTCACTGTTCAAATCATGTAAATATATATTCTCCCTGTAAAAAAAAATAAAATAAAAAGCTCAACAGAGAAAACTGAATACTTATAGTACAACCTAAAAGTCTACGTCTATTAAAAGAGAAATGATACACTCACATATATTTCTACCGAAAATTTTACAAACTCTCTCACTGTAGCTACAGTGATTTACTGTAGATCACTGTAGCTATAGTGAGAGAGTTTGTAAAATTTTCGGTAGAAATGTGTGTGAATGTATCATTTTTGCTATTAAAAATAGGGTTTTATTTTTATATTGGGGATATATTTACTCCCTCCATTATTCGGAGAACAAACTGTTTATAGAGCTTTTAAGCTCTGGTAAATTCATAATACATATATACTACCTTTTGCTTTTTATAAGACGTTTGATTACAGACTTTGTAAGAGATTTAAAAAGCAAAATCTAATGCTCTCTCTCTCTCTGTGTGTGTGCACTTACACGAGCATGATTGGTTGAGTGATTGAATTATACAGTAGACATGCTCATCGAAAACAGTTGTATATTATTCTTTTTACAGTTGTTTATTTTGCTTTCATTTAAAGTATCATTATAGGAACAATCAACTTCATTAGAGAAAGCTAAATCATGACATTTTTAGGATTTTCAAATTTAAAAAAGTTAGCTATTTAAAATATAGATTTATAGGTCGGTCCCCGGTGCTGCCCAACCCATCATCACTTGTTTTATTGAGAGAGAGAAACTTGCAAAATAATAATTGATATTATAATTTGAGGTTTATCGAAAGAGGGGTGTAATTGCAAACTATTCTAATTTTTTCTTATAAGATAGAGACGAGATTTAATGAAATTGTATGAGATTTAACGGGATATAAGATGAGATAAATTTTTTATTATAAAAAAAAAAAATAATAATTAGACAGAACATAAATCATTTTTATCTTGATTTATATAAAGATTGAACATGTCTCGTCCCATTACCATTTCTAACTCTAACTGATATGAGAAATTCATAGTAGCAAAACTAGATCATTCCATGGACCAATAATTGAATTTTCTTGAAAATCAGTCCATAAGATATTAAGTTTATGTAATTTGACGATTGAAGAAGATAATAGATATATATTCTTTAAAAAAAAAAAAAAAAAAGAAAAAGAATCTAGTTCTTTCAACACAAAATTTTAAACCAAATCATTTCTTACTCATTTGGGAAATGATCTATTTTTATGGGTTGGAGAAAAAAACACAACTCATTTTCAGAGTTGAAATTTAGCTCTTTATTATTACTTTTAAGAAATATGTCATTAACTAATTAGCGCTAAAAAGGGAGAATTTCTTAAAAGACAAAAATATTTTCTCATTTAATCCATCCATATATTAAATGACATGAATATACATAATAAAATGGAATAATAACAAGTTCACTCCTCAAAAAAATAAAATATAAATATATGAAAACTGGCACATATGCTTACTCAAATTTCATTGCTTTTTTTTTTTTTCCAACTTTAAACTTAAAAATTAAATACATCTCAAAATATAAAGTGTTTTAAAAAATTATATATTATTGATCTCTAAAATATAAATTAAAATAAGTACATTTGTCGATATGTTTCGATTAAAAAAAATAGGTTAACAATGCTCCTTACATTTTATAAATTACCGATTAGCCATTTTCAAACATTCATATCTCATTCATTCAGATTTCAAATCTCAATTTGTAAAAATTACATGTGGGTAGCATTCATACCTACAACTTTCATAAGTGAACTTCTCTCAAATTATGACTTTCATAAGCTCAAAATTAAACTCAAAGAAGTGATTTCGCAATAATCAAACAGTCATAGTCACATTCACACATACAAGTCAGTCTCAATATCAATCACATACAAAATTCTAAGTAATATTTTTCAGTTACAATAACTGTTATAAATACTCAATCATATTTTCTTAGTCACATTGTCGATCACATACACAATACTCGGTCACATTTCTCAATTACAATGACAGTTATAAATGGGAAAAATAACTGGGACCGAACTGAATCGAAGTGAAAATATCGTTTCAATTTTTCGATTTATATGAGTTAAATTAATCGGTTTGATTCGGTTCGGTTCGTATCATGAGCAGAACCGGTGAATTAATCATTTAATAAAATCATGAACCAAATCGGTGTACAGATCGGGTTGGGGGTTAATTGATTAAATTTTATGAATCATTTGCTTCTCAAAGTTCAGTTTGGTTCGGTTGTGAATCGAACCGAATCAAAACTGAAACTGAAATATTAAAATTGAACAGAACCAAACCGAACCAAATTGGTTCGGCTCAGTTTGATTTTAACCTTTCAGTTTATGTAAGTTCTTATGTCATTGAGCTGATCGGTTTTCGGTTCGGTTCGGTTCACTCCGAAACCGAACAGAAACCGATTCTGCCCACCCCTACTTACAAATACTCACTCACAGTTACAATGTCATTTTTCATGTAAATTACTCCTCCCCACTGACCACTCCCCCATTGTCCCCTTTTAATTTTACCACAATGCCCCTCCCTTTGTGTGAAATCACTCCCTCAATTATTATACATGGAAAAAATTCTATATTTATATATTAATTTAAAAATAATTATATACTAATTATAACTCCCTTTGCCATTTTATTAATTATTTTTTATTTTATAATTTTTTGTTTTTTATTAATAAATATTACAATTTTCGTATTTATTCATTTAATTTTTTTGATTCATTTTTAATTTAATTAATACTACTTATGTATAAAACAATATAATTTAACCAAATAAAATAAATTTATAAAATAAATTTTTTGATAGTCTATTTGTTATAGGATTCGTAATCAATTATGGTACGAAATATTTGGTATATCACCAAGTGCGCCATGATGAGACTTTGGAGGCAACATATATTAAAATTTATGTTTTTATATTCTTAAGTGTAACTTTTTATGTTGTTATTTGTACTATTTTTTAAATATATATATTTTCTAATATACATGAGAACATTTTTATAATACATAAGTAGTGTTAAATTAATTAAAAAAGAATCACAAAAATTAAATGAATAAATAAACATAAAATAAATAACAATAAATATGAAATTTGTAATATTTATTAAACAAATAAAAAGAATATATATATAAAGAGCAAAAAAATATAAATTTAAAAAATAAAAAATTTAATTAATAAAATAAAATAAATATACATGATATATATATATACATGATATATATATATATATATATATATATATATATATATATCAATATATAAAAAATTGGGATATAATTGGTTTATTGGGAAATTGAATTTTTGACAAAGAGCGGATATTTTAGGAAATTTAGGGGAGATAAAGGGTGTCAGTTTGGGGGCCGGGGGATCACTCCTCTTTTACATACCTAAAAATATTTTTTGAACCTATTCAACCATGAAAAAAATCATTATTCAATTGAATAGTGAATATTTCACATATATTTGAAGTATAACTTTAAAAAAATCGTCAACAATGTTTAAAAAAATTAATGTGTGTTTTTTTATAATAAAAAATAATGTCGGAATGATATAAATAAGGTGAAAGTCAACTTATTATTATATTTTGGTCTAAATATGAAGAATTTTTTTAAAAAATAGAATTATTTATAAAACTCATTAGGAGTTAGTCATGGTAGAAAGACATTTTAATAATTCTCTTAAAAGAAAACTCTTTATTAAATAAAAATATAAAATTAATCAATTCTTAATCATATTGTTATAATTACATATATACGTGATAACATAATTGTAAAATCTTAAGATATCTTAATTTTTGAAGCTAAGAGATAAGGGAATAGGGGGACAATCGGGATTATACTCCCTGATCAGTATATTAAAGCTGGCTGCTCCTAAAGATTCTTAAAATAAGTGTCTGTTTGATGTGATTTCAATTTCTTTTGTGCTGTTTGGTTGTCAGTTAGAATTGATTTTTCGGAGATTAAAAAAATTATTTTGTATTTACAGAAGAGAATTTCAAATTTTAAGCTTTTAAGAGTAGTGGTTTTAGAATTTCTTAAGAATTAAATTATTTAAAATATTTTTTATTTCATTTCACAATATTTTTCATTCATTTCATGATGTAACTTTAAAAAATTTATTTATTAAAGTAATTTTAGAATTTTTAATAAAAACTTCCACTGACACAAAAAGATTATTATTATTATTATTATTTGTAAAAACTCTAGTTATAAAAGATGTATTAATACAAATTGACTTTATTTAAAGAAGGTATATTTGAAAAATACTAAATGTAGCCTAAAATGGTCAAACCAAAATGGGAAAACAAGTTGACCCTTTCGTCCCCACCACACACACCCAATTAATTATATATAAATAAATATATTAAGCTACATATAAATGAGACTTGTTTAGGAGATACACTGTCTATATGCTTGTTCATGTTTTCAGTAGGTCTTGTCTTCAGTCCACCTAAAGGAATAAATTAAATGTCATGTTCAATTACTCTTTCTCTTGATCTCAATTATTATTATTATTATTATTATTTTTGTTTCATTAACTAATTGAGTTGAGTTTAATTTATTGTATCCAATATATGCTCACAGCTCATCATTCCCTTACTTTATTTATTTTACTATTATTAAGGACATGATTCCATGATTTCTAAGCTTAGAACCAATTAAATAATTGAATGAAAAGGGTTAAATTATTATGCTTTTATATTGCCAAAGATTGACCCCATGATTTTCTTGTGGATTTTGTTAACCAAAAATTGATATCGTGTGCTAGTGCCACCTTTACATTATTATTTGCTTGATTGATAGAGTTTTGGCGAAAATTATATTATGTGCCGGGTGTATATGCCTTCTCTCTCACTGTGAGAGAGAAGGCATATACACCCGGCACATGATATACCACCTCGAGTTTTGGGGGGAACCCCCCTAGAGGTATGTCTATGTTTATTATTATTAAATACCTGCCAATTTAATTATATAACATTTATTATTTATTTATTTTTAAAAATAAATATAACATCCTTATATATATGGTGAGCAAAACCGATTTCGGTTTTGTAGCACCCCGCTAAAGGCAGGGTGCTACTGATAGGAGATAAGATTGACCCATTTGTATAAGCCTTTAAATTTTCGGAAAATCAGGCATGATGTGTCTTAAAACTAAACAACATGGAACAAGGTCCATCATCAAAACCAAAACCTGAAATAGACATCACATATCAAAAGAACCTCAGGTCCACACCAAAAACATCAAAATCAACACCTCTGGGCTCTGTGCCCACATCATCTATCAACACTCAAGAGCTCTGTGCCCACAACATCATAAGCAATCAAAACATTTACTTTATACAAACAGCGTACTCAGCATGGCAAACAAAACAATAACCAAATATCCTAAACTTCTAAAACTTCTCCCTGGACACTTACGAGGGTGACTACCACTTAGGATGACTCGCGTCTCGATCATGAATGAAATTACCTACAATTAATAACAAGTAACAACTATATACCCAAGAGGGGGTGAATTGGGTTATGGCCTAATAATGCAGAAATAAAAATTCTTGTCGATTTTACACTACAGAGCTTGTACCTTTACCAATTAAGCTTATGTTAATTTTCTCTAACACAATATAATACTTAATTGAAAGTTTATAATTCATATACAATACAAAAATAAACTTGCGATAATATAAAGGAGTTTAGGGATAGAGAAAAAAACATCGTGATTTATAGTGGTTCGGCCAACAATGCCTACGTTCACTCCCTCAAGCCGTGCTTGAAGATTTCCACTAAGTTGATACCGCAACTTACAAACGAGTTTTCCGTGACTCACCCAAACCAAGAGTTTTACACATTAGGTTCACTTTAAACCTCTTACAATGAGTTTTAGATATAGGCTCACTCAAAAACCTTTACAATGACCCTTTTGAGTATACTCACTCACAAAAAGATTTTACAACCTTAAGTGTTTGATAAAAAGATTTATGAAATACACTTGAGCACTCACAAAGATAATGAAGATTCAAGATGTGAGTTGCTTACCCAAATGTTCTAAGCTCACTACTTATAATATGAAGGTGTAGTGTGTGAGCTTGATGAATGAGAGTGTATGATAATGAAGATTTAGAAAACTCTCTGTTTTTTCCTTAGAATAAATTGTATGAAGGTTCTTGTGTGTGGCAAAAATAAATTTTGGGCTTATTTATAGTGAAAATGAGATCTGGCCAACAGCTCTGTCTGAGATCGGTATGCCAGTCTCTAGACACCGGTATGCCGATTTGGCAGGGCAACGACTAAATTACCATTTAAATGTATCCGTTAGACCGATATAAAAACCAGTATGATGACCGATATGGTCCTTTCCGGTTCCAGTAGCAATGCAAAATATATTAGATCACCGGTATGAACACTGTATGGTTCATGTCGGTTTCAGTGGCGATGCAATCTCTAGATAGACCGGTATGATGGACCGATATGACACCGGTATGTTGCTTGCAGGTTCCAGAGAGCTTGCAAACAGAGTAGGTCCATCAGTATGGTGACCGGTATGGGGCTGGTATGCCGGTCTCAGTACAAAATACAGGATTTGAAGGTTTAAAATATTTTGCACATAAGCCTAATGCATCTATATGAATGTGCATGGTCATATGAGCTTAATGACTTAGATAAATAATTCACTTTACAAATAGAGCCCTAAGCTAAGACTACACAAGATTTTCTTTAATACGCGGTAATCTTCACATTCGTTGCTCTTCACCACCAATGTACTTCGATATCTTTTTGTAATGTCTCGCTAATGTGCTTCGAAGACTTCAAGTGTTACGTCATCAAATAACTCAAAAGTATAAATTTCCTAAGGAGTATAATACTAGAGATCTCTTTGCAATTTCGCATGACCATGAATGAAATTTTCATAAAATTTACTATAAAAACCCATGAGTTTTGAGAAATTATGAAATGGCCTAAAATCATCAAAACTCAACCCACGACCCCGCATTTCATGCGAGAGAGAAATGGCCACTGACTCGTGATGGTCACAACAAGAGCACCAGCTATTTTGCGTCCATTGGTGGCCCGCGGCGGCCTAAGGAGGCCGAAAATGATTGAAAATAGAGGAAGAGATGCACGACTTTGGTATTTTAATCTTAGCTCATCGTTTCGATTCACAGTGCAATCCATCCATCAAATCGAAGCTCGTGTAACGTAGTACGAGACTACAATGACGATTATATCTATTGGGCTTATATTCGTGCAAAACAAAGTAAGAATGCACAGTGAATAGTGATACCCACGAGCTTCGATGTTTTGATTCGAATTTCATCCATTCTTACACATTCGTGGTCCCATTTGGAGTCTGTTGGTTCCCTCAGATGATTCAATGGTAAAAATCTGTTATTTTGACATAATTAATACATTTTCAAATGCTTCCAGTAGGTTTGTAAAGTTATGTATTATTATGTATTGAGTTTATTGTGTTAGAATGTACTGAATATGTATTGTTGGTAGAGTCCAGATGAAATCAGAATGAATTAGATCGATCCTAGAGGTTAAGTAAGTTTCCGGTAGATTCTGGTTTTGCCTATTTCGATGTCTATGCCAACGTAATGATAGATATAAGTTAATATGATAATATAATGATGTTTAGATGATTTAAGTTCCAGAAGGTTTAGGATCATTCTGTAGCGTTTTTGTAAACGTTTTCAGAAGATTTTCTGAAAATACATAATTTGATGATTTAAGCTAACAGGTTGACTTAAAATAATGTATCCGGTATATTAAAAGTAATGAAACTGAAATCATTGGAATCAAATTTGATTTGGATATTTTGAGAAGATCCAAAAGTTTATTATAGTTCAGTCGGGAATGCCGTATAACAACGATTTTAACCATATTCCGTTATTTATTTTGACAGATTTGACTAGGATCAGAACGCTTAGCCAAGTAAGTATTGCATATGATGAATACGTGACGTATCAGCTGTTGCTTGATCCTGGAGAAGATATGTATACATATATATGTGTCTGTGTGAATATATATATATATATATATATATATATATATACTAGTGATTCGGAAACAGATTCTTACTTAAAGAATAAAAAACTAAATGTTTTAACTAAAGAACAAGAGACTTTTCTTGATATTGTAAAACATATTTCAAATCCTGAGTTACAAAAAGAATATCTTGATAAACTTCTAAGAACTTTTGACAAAGGTGAATCTTCCAAAACTCCTGTTTTAAAACAGAATACTTATGATCTTACTCAGATCCTAAGTAAAAAGAAAAATAAAAAAGATACACTCAGTTTTCAAGACCTTCAAAAAGAAATTCAAGAAATAAAGTTTGAAATAAAAGATTTAAAAGAAAAACAGAAAAATGATTCTGAAACCATCCAACTTCTTCTTAAAAGTCAGTTAGAAGGAAACTCAGAAAAAGATCCAGATTCTGAAAATGATGAAACTGGAATCCAAAACCTTGATAGTAAAGAACCAATTCCAAATGATTTTCTTTTTGTTCTAAAACAGGTGACAACAATAAAATATTTAATTTGGATTACTTTAATCCTCTCATCAGATTTCCAAATTGACACAGTTGCCTTGTTTGACACAGGTGCTGATTTAAATTGCATAAAAGAAGTTATTATATATATATATATATATATATATATATATTGTTGATTCACTATTTACGAGTTATTGATCAATGAATGATGGATTTGATGTGTGTTGTGTGATGAGTCTTATATGTGAGTGGATACTATTGTTTTATGGTTTTTTTGAAAAATTATTTTGAGAAGTTATTTTTAGAAAGATTTACTTTTGAATGAGATGTATTTGATTTCACATATGTTATGATATGAAATACATTTGAGCACTCACAAAGATAATGAAGATTCAAGATGTGAGTTGCATACCCAAGTGTTCTAAGCTCACAACTTATAATTTGAAGGTTTAGTGTGTGAGCTTGATGAATGAGTGTATGATAATGAAGATTTAGAAAACTCTCTGTTTTTTCCTTAGAATAAATTGTATGAAGGTTCTTGTGTGTGGCAAAAATAAATTTGGGGCTTATTTATAGTGAAAATGATATCTGCCCAACAGCTCTGTCTGAGACCGGTATGCCAGTCTCCAGACACCGGTATACCGATTTGGCAGGGCAACGACTATATTACTGTTTAAATGTATCTGTTAGACCGATATGGACACTAGTATGATGACTGATATGGTCCTTGCCGATTCCAGTAGCCATGCAAAATATATTAGATCACCGGTATGGTTCATGCCGATTTCAGTGGCGATGCAATCTCCAAATAGATCGGCATGGTGGACCGGTATGACACCGGTATGTTGCGTTCAGGTTCTAGAGAGCTTGAAAACATAGTAGGTCCACCGGTATGCCGGTCTCAGTACAAAATACAGGATTTGAAGGTTTAAAATATTTTGCACATAAGCCTAATGCATCTATATGAATGTGCATGGTCATATGAGCTTAATGGCTTAGATAAAAAATTCACTTTAAAAATAGAGCCCTAAGCTAAGACTACACAAGATTTTCTTCAATACGCAGTAATCTTCACATTCGTTGCTCTTCACCACCAATGTACTTCGACATCTTTTTGTAATGTCTCGCTAATGTGCGTCGAAGACTTCAAGTGTTACGTCATCAAAATCCATCTTGAAAATATGTCGTTAACAAACTCCATTTTTTGATGATGGCAACCTTTATAACTTGTGAAGTTTTGAGAGTCCAAATTATTGACGATTTTGCTCCCCCTCAATGTGTGTCTCCAATATAACTCTATAATATTTAGACAAATACATTAATACAAAATTACTTCCCCTTAATACAAGAGTGAGTGTGACACAAGTTTTAATCTCATTAGTATGATTTCTCCACCTTTGAAATCATCAAAAAGATTGGAGAAGTAAAAATTAAGCTTAATGAGATATCAATTTAGATGTGCAATAAAAATATGAAAATTCATTAACATGCACACTTTTCCACGTAATTAATAAAATTCATATAACATCGAATGTACATAGATTAAGGTAATATCCATTTCCTTAAAAAAAATACTGATAAGTAGCGAAAACCATAATCATCCAAAATACATTCAAAATATGTAAGAAAATATAGGCCATAGTGATAAGCTAGAGATCTCCAGTAAGTGAATCGATCTTCTTTTCTATGGAGTCTAGGCGTTGTTCCACTCGAGTGCTGAAGGTAGTGAACGAAGTGGAGAGCTGAGT
>SKCR01042518.1:0-66038 GCA_019454045.1 Zanthoxylum bungeanum
AGTTAGCATTAAAGCTCCCAACCACTTACATCACTCAAGTGACTTGTTGATGTAAGTTGGTGGGTCCCACATTTAAATTCAAAAATTAAAGTTGGGTTGCTCAACACACTTCGGGCTCGGGTTCGTTTAATCCGATTAAACGAATTTTCCGTCGCGACGTAATTATATCCAATTTAATTAAATAATAATGTCTAGTAAAATTATTACGAAAGTCGCTTACGAATTAATTCCAAATTAATTCGTTCGCTTGAATTAAAATCCAATTTTAATTCCGTGTTGAAATCCGATTTCATTTAATATATCAAATATATTATTTTAGCCCAAATAAATAAATTAAATGGAAAAATCCAATTTAACTATTAAATTTATTTTACCGATTAATTCCAAATTAATCGTGTTCTCTCTTCTTCACGAATTAATCCCAGATTAATTCATGACGCTATTAATCCCAGATTAATTTCCTCTCTGTTAATTAATCCCATATTAATTATTGCCATAATTAATCCCATATTAATTTTCTCTCTCATAATTAATCTCATATTAATTCTGTTCGAGTCAAATCTCATCGGTGAATCTTTGGGAAGCGACCCAAGAGATCCCTGGATATGTTGGCAGTAAATCCGGTTGTCGGACTATCCGAACACGTGCGTACCAGGTACCACGTTCTTACCAATTTACAAGATATGGTTGGCTTCTAACAAAGCACCATGCCTAGCAATTCTCCAGAAATATTCAACAAAGAATATACAACTTTATCAGCCGTAGTATACAATGTATTGTGTATTACGATCCAATATCGGATGTCATATGCTAGGCCTGGGGCTGGAATTGTGTCTGCCCCGCACGAAGCATATATCAGATCACTAGCAACTAGTCTCTTTGATCGGAAAGTCATGACCTTGTCATACTATCCCGATAGCTACAGCATATAAGAGTACCAGTTCTGTATCCCGTGTGATCATCTTCTCCATATGACTGAAGTGACACTTCCATTTTGACATCACACTCAATACACTACGATTCCCAGTAAACCCAGAAGAGGCGTACACAGAACCTGTTAAATCCCCGGACGACCAAACCAAAGCGTACTGATTGTCGCAAGTATTAGCGATGCAAGTCTCAGGTTAAGACCACATACACCTACCCTGATTCAGATTCTCATACACACATAGTCATACTACCAATGAGATTCCAATGGGTCTATCCAGTGCGAAGCTGTTCCCGTTCTAACGGCTAATAGAACCTCCTATCACACTTGCATAAGTATCCAATACTTAAATATATGATAACTATGTCGTTACGCTTCCATAACGCGCACAAGTGTAATACTAGTCTATTCCGCATTATCGATGTCCAGTCTCGATAATACTACGACTATGGATATTTAATGATTAAACCTTTCGTGGATTAATACTGTCTCATATCTTATTAATCCGGTACTAATCATATGGACTTTTATCATTTATATATCCAAGTAATCAAATTACAAATGATAAAAAAGTAATTTTCTTTGTCACATAGTTAATTTGTACAAAGAACACCATGTCTTTTACAAATATTGATGCTATGGGTCATAATTGTACAACAATCTCCCACTTGGCCTATAGCCAATCACTCAAGTGTCCAACACTTGAACTATATACAAGTTGCTCATGTTTTTGTTGAGATATCACTTTCGTTAGCGGATATGTAAGGTTATCATCTGAAACGATCTTATCGATCTTGACATCGCCACGATGTATGATCTGACGAATCAGATGAAACCATCGAAGTACATACTTGGATCATTGATGAGATCGTAATTCTTTAGCCTATGATGTAGCCCAGCTCAGATGCTAACAGAACTACTCTTAATCCAATTAGGAATTTTGTAGACCCAAAATGCTTCTTTTGTTGCCTCAGTCGCATCAATATAATCCGCTTTTGTTGAATCGGCAACAGTATCTTGTTAGGAAGATTTCCAGCTCACTGTTCTGTTGTTCAAACAAAATAAGTACCCTTAATGCGACTTACAGTCGCCTTTATCGGTTTGGAAACTTGTATTGGTGATCCCAGTCACCTCAAGTTCTCCATCTCCATAAATTAAGAAAACATCCTTAGTTCGTCTAAGATACTAAAGGATATTCTTAACATCAATCCAGTGACCATCACCTGGATCGGCCTGATAATGACCGCATATGCTCAAAACATATGAGATACCAGGTCGCGTACATGTTTATCAATGTACGAGTTCTTGGAGAGTGCCAACAACTTTTAGATCTATCCCAGTAGATCCTTATTCCTAGAATAAAAGTTGCCTCTCCCAAGAATTTCATGGAGAATTTTAATGAAAGTCAAGGTTTCACTGATTTTAATATGAGAATGTAATTTCTAAGAAGCAATACATCATCATTGTATAGGATAATCATTGTCAGTGCGCTCCCACTAACCTTCTTATATACACAAGAATCATCTTCGTTTTGAATGAAACCATATACCATTATGATCTCATCAAAACGTTGGTTCCAAGAACGCGATGCTTGCTTCAATCCATAAATGGATCGATTTAACTTGCAAACATAGTTTACATGTTTCGGCGTGATAAAACCCTTAGGATGTTGTAAACATCCTCCAAAAGGTTTCCGTTAAGGAAAGCGGTTTTGACTTCCAGCTGCCATATTTCATAAACGAAATATGTAGCATTAGCAAGCATTATCCGAATGGATTTAATCATGGCAACGGGTAAAAGGTTTCGTTGTAATCGACACCATGTTGATGATGATACCCTTTCACTACAAGCCTAGCTTTGTACGTTTGCATATTGCCATCCATGTTTGTCTTCACCATGAAGACTCATTTGCTACCAATAGGCACAATGCCTTCTGGTACATCAACCAGTGTCCAAAATTGGTTGTATACATGGAATCCATTTCGGACTTCATGGCACTTTGCCATAAATGGAGTCGATACCTTGTATCACTTACTTATACGTAGCCGGTTCGTTATCCTCAATAAGATTAATATCTTCATGAGGTGAGATCAGAAACCCATACCTCTAAGGTTATTTTCTGACTCTCTCTGACCTACGCGGTTCTTATGTATTAGAAGATTGTGGAACAATCTCATCTCTGATGAACTGTTCGTGTTCCGTGAGGGGATCGGTGTCAGGAAAAATATTACTCTGATTTTCATCGAGTTCTACTTTCTTCACACTTGCCACTGCATATAGGAATTCCTTTTCAAGGAAAACCCCATGGAGAGCAACAAATTTCTTTGTTCTCTTTGATCAGTGTGGAATTGGTTTCCCTAAGATAACCAATTACAAATGGGCACTTGTCCGATTTGGGTTCTAGTTTGGTACCATCCAAACATATGCCCATCATTCCCAAATCTTCAGGAATGAGAAACCTGGTTTCTTTCCTGTCCATATTTAATATGGAGTCTGTCCAACAAACTTTGACGAAACCTTATTCAAAATAATTATTGCACTGTTTAATGCGTATCCCATGAAGGAAATTGGTAGCTCAATGCGACTCATTATTAACCTTACCATGTCTAACAAAGTTCGGTTTCTCCGTTCGGACACACCACTCAATTGAGTCCACTGTGAAAGAATACCATACTCTTTCAAGTAATCGAGAAACTCATTGTTCAAGTATTTTCCATCACGGTCCAACCGTGATGTTTTAATATTTTTGTCGGTCTATTTTTCTCTACTTCGTGTCCAAACTCTTTGAATTTATCAAATGTTTCCAACTTGTGTTTCATAAGACACACATAACCATAACGCGATGCAACATCCATACAGGTTACGAAGTATTGATATCCACCTCTAGCCTGGCTAGACATGGGCCCACATACGTCACCATGAACGAGGGCTAACAGCTCGGTGGCACGTACACTCTTATCGCTAAAAGGTGTTTTAGGCATTTTGCCTAATAAACAAGATTCGCAGACGTCATTTGAATTGGAATCAAATCCGTCCAAGTATCCACTCTTCAAAAGTGTGGATATACGAGTCTCGTTAATGTGTCCCGGAAAATAATGCCACAAATAAGTCTCATCTGATTTATTCAATTTGAGCCTTTTGTTTGTCATATTATATGTTTGAGATTTATTTATATTCAAAATATAAATACTGTTATTCACATCTAATGTGTATATCTCAATATCATCTTTATAAACAAAACACTAAGTGTTCTGGAACATAAAGGTTTACCCGCAACGGATTGAACTAGATATAGAGAAAATGTTTCTAGTCAAACTAGGTACATTATAACAGTTCCCTAATTTAAGTACATACCCAAAGGGCAGTTCCAAAACTTAGGTTCCCACAGCCAAAACAACGAATCTCATCCCGTTTCTGACTCGCAGGTCGATCTCATCTGAAGACAGTCTCCTGCTAGTCAGTAGATCCCGCACATCAGTACATATGTATGTACCACATCCAATATCAAAATCCAATTTTAAAACTAGTAGTGGACACATTTATTACAATAACAAATATATCTGAAGTCGGAGCCTTGCCCGTCTTCACATCCTCATGCCTGCCTTGTCCATACGGCAGTCACGCTTCCAGTGACCCCGTTTGCCACAGTTTAGGCAGACATCTTAGGATATGTCATTTATCTTCCCAGAAGACTATGGCGATTTTGCCTTTGCCCTTTTTCTTCACACCCTTAGAAGCCTTCGGCCAAGCCTTGGCCTTATGGGATGTCGAAGTAAGATGCGCCTTGCGCTTCTTGCCCTTTTGGAAGCTCTGGCTCTGCCTCCTTGAGCATAGCCATTAACTCTCCAAGAGTTTTCTCTTGATTAATGATGAACCCGCCCCAGCATTCGGGCAGAGACTATAAGATCAAATCTATGGAAGTCTCGGCCTCGTAGGTAATGTCCAGCTAACCTAGCTGTTCGATGTGAGCAATCATCTGCGACACCTAGTGCTCGACATATGTACCCTCTTACATACGCGAGCGAAAGAGCTTTATTTTACAATTCGTACTTCTAAGATCTAAGGTTAGATCTATGAAGATCCTTTAATTTCAACATCATGGTATAAATATCTAATCCTTAGTTCTGACGACGAAATTAAGGATGAGTCTTCATAAGCTCATGCTCTACTATTTGCTCAACTCCGGGCTCAGGGTCCGAGAGGATTCTCTATCCAATAGAGTAACTTCTCAGCTCCAGGACTATCCTGAGATTCATTTCCTAATCTGGAAAATTTACGTCGTTAAAGACATTTTCACCCAGGATTATGTCCTTTGACGCTAATCTTTCCAACCATCTCGATTGCAATAGTCCAACTATCCAATCTACGATTTTGGGTACACTCAAAATGTAATGGTTACTATAGTCCAACTATATGACCAACTACAAGTGGAGTAATGTCTTGTACAGTCTAACTGTTCAAAGAAAGCAATATTAAATATTAGTCCAACTAATATATTTATAACAACGATAAATAAAATAAAAGAGTGCGTATTGGCAAGTATTTAAACGAAATTACAAATTTAACATTTGTCTCCCACTATTTTTCGGCGAGCCTCTAACCCTCTGTGGAGTACTCGGGAAACCCAGTTTCCTAGTGGGCTAGGATCCCGTTAAATAACACATAACCTTGACTTTGGCCAAAAAGCTGTATGAAACTTAACTAGGTAGATCTCTAAGATCAATTGGATCTCATCCAATTCCTAGATCCGGTAGGTGGACCTCCAAGTCCGAACAACATATCCAATATATGCAAATATATCCAATATATTTCCTAACCTTTTCCTCTGAATCAACTAAGCTTTGGCTTTGGCTCAATAAACTTAATGATTCCAGTTAAGCGGGACCCATTGACAGTGGGAAAGCTTCGTAATCCACGTCGATGAACTAGAAGTGACCTTGACTTTGGCCAACAAGTCACAACCGCCCAAGACGTGCGATATAGAACAAAGCTTCCATGGTTCAAACACATCTGCGATGGACATTGATCTTGATTTTGGCCAACAAACCAATGCCAATCTTGGATCTTGAGAGAGAACCACTCAATGGAAGGAAAAACGCTTAATATTGTATTGAGGGTTTTTCACTAAAATTAGCAACCAATTTATTATCTTTGATTAGGTCTCATCATACACCCTTAAGCATGCATTCTAAAAGCATAATAAGGCGCGAAATAAATTAATAATGATATGCGGATGGATATATAACAAACTTTGTTCCTAGAACAAATATCTCTCTTTCCTCTCTCCCGCTAGCACTTTACATACTTCTACCCAATTACATAATACTAAAAGAAACCTCATTTACATTGAGGGGAATTGGTAAGAAGAGAAATACAATGAGAAGAAAGATAATAGGCTGGACACGCAGGTCCAATTTAATAAATTCTAAATTTATTACAATAATTTCCAAAATTGCTCGCACCCTTCTAATATCCATCTGATATACATTATTCATACAAATACATCCAAGTATTCACACAAAGCATGTTATTCAATCAATCTAATCCAATTAATTAATCTTTGAATTAATGACCATCCAATATTCAAACAACGATTTGATTTTCGCGAGTCCAACTCGTTTAAGAACAAATACTCAAAGTACGTATTCTTGAATTATATCGAACTACAATTTTAAATCCAATTTTAAATTGTATCCAATACTAATTCATATTTAATTCCAAATTAAATAATTACACTTATTTTAGTGCCTTTTAGACTTGGATTCCAAATCCAATCTTAATGGGTCTCAAATGCCCAATTAGTATCCAATACTATTCAATTAAAGTCCAATGAGCTTTCAATTAATTCTTTAGGCATGGGTTTGGCCATTATGGGTCAAACCCAAGATGCCAAGGCCCAAATAGGAATGACCCTATGCCAAAAATCAATTTAGGCCCATTAGGCCCAATTAAATTTTTAGTATTGCATATTACGATCTAGTATCGGATGTCACATGCAAAGCCTGGGGCTGGAATAGTGTCTGCCCCATACGAAGCATATATCGGATCACAAGCAACTATTCTGTTTAATCGGATAATCATGACCTTGTCATATTATCCCGATGGTTGCAACCAATTAGAGTACCAATTCTGTATCTCTGCGTGATCATCATCTCCATATGACTGAAGTGATACTTTCGTCTTGACATCACGCCCAATACACTACGATTCTCAATAAACCCAGAAGAGGCATACACAGAACATGTTAAAGTCCTGGACGACCAAAACCAAAGCGTATTGATTGTCGCAAGTACTAGCGATGCAAGTCTCAGGTTAAGACCAAATACACCTACCCTGATGCGGATTCCCATAGACACATAGTCATACTACCAATAGGATTCCGCGGGGTCTATCCAAAGCGAAGCTGTTTCCGTACCATCGGTAAACACAACCTCCTATCACACTTGCATAAGTATCCAATACTTAAATATATGAGAACTATGCTGTTACGCTTCTATAACACGCACAAGTGCAATACTAGTCTATTCCGCATTATCGATGTCCAGTCTCGATAATACTACGACTAGGGATATTTAATGATTAAACCTTTATGGATTGATATTGTCTCATATCTAATAATCCGGAACTAATCATAAGGACTTTTATCATTTATATATTTAAGTAATCAAATTACAAAATGATAAAATGTAATTTCATTGTCATAGTTAATTTGTACAAAAACCACAATGTCTTTTACAAATAGTGACGTTATGGGTCATAATTGTCCTACACCTATATGGCTGGTTTATGGACTTAATTTGACTTAATCAGGTTACCGCCTATATAGCTGGTTGGTAATATCACACAAGTTAATATATTATATTAAGGGAGATATCTAAAATAGTAGTGATAAAAGTAGATCTTCTAGCCCTAGCATTTTATTTTATTGTGATTTTCTTTATTTACTTTTCAGCATTTTATTTTATGTCTTTTACTTTTAAGTTTTTACTAGCCCTAGTTATGTGTCGTAACTAAGTTAGTTATCTAGGGTTGTGATGAATTCTAATATCACCGGTTTATAAGGGGTTATTTTATAGTTTGGGTAATTTAAAGGTTTACTTATTAGTCTTAAGCTTAATGCGCCTTGTTAATTGGCCACTAATAAGATTGATCTGGTAAATCTAAAATAAACTCGACAAATGAATTTTAGGTTTCAGCCTTAGACTTAATAGCCCACGATCTTCCTTGAGGATAGATAACCCTTTAATAGATTTTCTTACAGGATAAACATATACCTGTCGGGCGGGGGTAGCCATAATTGGAACTTAAACTTAATGAATCCAGGTAATTTGGTTGACATAGACATATGGTTCAATTGGGTTAAACTGGGTATTTACGTCTGACCATCGACAGAGGCTTTCACATAATTTCGTGTTCCAGGTTAGTAAACCAATATATTACACAACTTGGCCCAACCAAGCCCATTAAGCCCAATTACGACAATTAAATTAATACATTATTTCAAATTACATATTAATCCATTTCAAGTGTAATTAACATAATTAATTAACTAATCTAATGTTTCCAAAACACTAATTAAATAAATTAATCATGCTCATTTATTCCAATTCATGTCCAACACAAATTGAAGTAAAATCAATCCATTAAACATGCTTAGGCTCACGGTTTTGGCAAGGAAATTATCATGCAATTTGATTTCAATCCAATTAAATCAAAATCTAACATACATTTCATGCCAACAACACATCCAATTGTCTAATTTTCAAAAAATCACCATGAGTCCTATCTAGGGTGCATTTGGCCATGTGGTATATATTGGGGAAAAATTAATCCAATCAATTTTTACAAAATCAAAGATGCACAAATCCAATTCATCATCATTCAAACACAACCAAACAACCAATTTAGGCAAATCACACTCCAAACACAAAATTCCCAAATTAAAGTCATGAACCCTAGATTTTCAAATCAAACTTAAGATGGCTCTAGATACCATTTCTAGTGTCCTACACATGCCACAAGATCACTAAGATGATTTGTTGTGTGAAAAATCAAAGACAAGTTGAGGAAAAACTTACTTTGATCGGATGAGATTCAAAACTTTTCTTTGTATTTGTTGAAGCTCCAAGCTTTGTAGAGTGTTTCCAACACTTGGGTGAGTTTCACTATCACCTTGATTCACTCCTTTATGTGCTAGCAAGAACAAAAATTGATTTGCCCTCCAAGAGTAGCAAACTTTCGGCCAAGAGAGGAAGATGAGAAGAGAGAGTGTTTTTGATATTTTTGATTTTCAAAAACTTATCCAAAAGTCAACAACCAAAATGTGTATATCCTTTTTCCAAAAAAGAAATGCAAAGTGTGTTGTTGGACAAGTTAGCATTAAAGCTCCCAACCACTTACATCACTCAAGTGACTTGTTGATGTAAGTTGGTGGGTCCCACATTTAAATTCAAAATTCAAGTTGGGTTGCTCAACACACTTCGGGCTCGGGTTCGTTTAATCTGATTAAACGAATTTTCCGTCGCGACGTAATTAAATCCAATTTAATTAAATAATAATGCCTAGCAAAATTATTACGAAAGTCGCTTACGAATTAATTCCAAATTAATTCATTCGTTTGAATTAAAATCCAATTTTAATTTCGTGTTGAAATCCGATTTCATTTAATATATCCAATATATTATTTTAGCCCAAATAAATAAATTAAATGGAAAAAATCTAATTTAACTATTAAATTTATTTTACCGATTAATTCCAAATTAATCGTATTCTCACTTCTTCACGAATTAATCTCAGATTAATTCATTACGCTATTAATCCCAGATTAATTTCCTCTCTGTTAATTAATCCCAGATTAATTATTGTCGTAATTAATCACAGATTAATTTTCTCTCTCATAATTAATCCCAGATTAATTCTGTTCGAGTCAAATCTCATCGGTGAATCTTTGGGAAGCGACCCAAGAGATCCCTGGATATGTTGTCAGTAAATCCGATTATCGGACTATCCGAACACGTGCATACCCGGTACCACGTTCTTACCGATTTACAAGACATGGTTGGCTTCTAGCAAAGCACCGTGCCAACCCAATTCTCCAGAAATATTCAACGAATAATATACAATCTTTATCAGGCGTAGTATATAGTGTATTGCGTATTACGATCCAGTATCGGATGTCACATGCTAGGCCTAGGGCTGGAATTGTGTCTGCCCCGTACGAAGCATATATCGGATCACTAGCAACTAGTCTCTTTGATCAAAAAGTCATGACCTTGTCAAAGTATCCCGATAGCTGTAACATATAAGAGTACCAGTTCTGTATCCTGCGTGATCATCATCTCCATATGACTAAAGTGACACTTTCATCTTGACATCACACTCAATACACTATGATTCTCAGTAAACCCGGAAGAGGCGTACATAGAACCTGTTAAAGCCCCGGACGACCAAAACCAAAGCGTACTGATTGTCGCAAGTATTAGCGATGCAAGTCTCGGGTTAAGACGACATACACCTACCCTGATTTGGATTCCCATAGACACATAGTCATACTACCAATAGGATTCCGATGGGTCTATCCAGAGCGAAGCTGTTCCCGTTCCAACGGCTAACAGAACCTCCTATCAAATTTGCATAAGTATCCAATACTTAAATATATGAGAACTATGACATTACGCTTCCATAACGCGCACAAGTGCAATACTAGCCTTTTCCGCATTATCGATGTCCAGTCTCGATAATACTACGACTAGTGATATTTAATTATTAAACCTTTCGTGGATTAATATTGTCTCATATCTTATTAATCTGGTACTAATCATATGGACTTTTATCATGTATATATCCAAGTAATCCAATTTGCAAATGATAAAAGAGCAATTTCCTTTGTCACATAGTTAATTTGTACAAAGAACACCATGTCTTTTACAAATATTGATGCTATGGGTCATAATTGTCCAACATGATGCTAGTAAAAAATTAGTATCTGTGGGAACATAGGAACTGGGCGACGCATGCTGTTCCGGGCTCGCGGCCCGGTTGGGAGTACGGAGTAGCCCGCGGGGGACTAAACTGGAGAATGATGGAGTCGCCACCCGGTGTGAACCGGGATAAAGATTTAAGGCCGCACTCACCCCTCGCAAGGGAAGACCTCAAACCATTGGGTTCGGAATGGTCCCTTACTTATGCCACTTGTAATAAAATGATTTGTGAAATAATTCAACCAAGCCTAAGCAACATTTATTTCCAAGGATAATTTACTCCTAAGTTCGCATGCATAAATACAAGGCTCATATCTAAGTTTGCATATAACCTATGTCCGGATTTGCATACAACCTATTTGCATTTAATCTATGTCACAATTTGCATACAACCTATTTGCATATAATCTATGTCCAAATTTGCATACATAACGATAAATACGGCTAGCATACAATGTCATAAGCATATTACATTCGATCATAGGCATGCAAGTAGATAATAATTGTATAATCACGCATGAAAGCAAATTGGAATAACGACGAACATACAATAGTACACGGCAATCTCTTGAACATACTCCGATCATATAATGCGGAAAACAAATGGTATGATTGATTAAATGATACAAGAGAAATCACCTAAGAAACAATTATGCATGACATGGGATGAAAGGGACTCAGTTCAGTGTATGCGCGTTCGTGTAGTGTTTGAAAACGCGTTCGTATAGCGTTTGAGAACGCGTTCGAACGGGACCAGACCTGATGTATGATAAAACAAAGGAAATACGTGCACGTTCGAGTAGCGTTAGTAAACGCGTTCGAATGGTAAACAGAAGGTTCACGTTCGTATAGTGTTCGTAAACACGTTCGAATGAACTGAGACAGAAGACATATGTTCGTGCGGCGTTCTGAAACGTGTTCAAACGGGGTTACAACAGTGACCTCAAAAAGGCAGTAAACAACATGACACATACGTGAACGGATGAATAGATGATACCTAATAAATAATAACGGGCTACAAGGCGCGGCAAAGCATCGTGGTAAAGGATTTTAACCTCTCAAAATGGAGGACCTTTAATCCGACTTACTAAGCTCATGCGCTAATAATATAATGCATATAAAGATAAAGACAACGATATCGGACTTTGTATACCCGATTGAACACATCTTACATTCAACCGAATATACGTCATCTGGCGCGGCGAAGAATCGTGGTAAAGGATTTTAACCCCTCGAAACGGAAGACCTTTAATCTAACTTACTAAGCCCATGCGCTAATAACATAATGCATATAAAAATAAAAACAATGATAACGGACTTTGTATACCCAATTGAGCACATCTTACATTCAACCAAATATACGTCATCTGGCGCGGCGAAGCATCGTGGTAAAGGATTTTAACCCCTCGAAACAGAGGACCTTTAATCCAACTTACTAAGCCCATGCGCTAATGACATAATGCATATAAAAATAAAGACAACGATATCGAACTTTGTATACCCGATTGAACACATCTTACATTCAACCGAATATACGTTATCCGGCACGGCAAAACATCGTGGTAAATGATTTTAACCCCTCGAAATGGAGGACCTTTAATCCAACTTACTAAGCCCATACGCTTTATCTCATCATTACACAAACAAATAACATGCATAATTTAAATAACGGATAATAAACGAATCAAACAACATAAAACAAAATATGCACTGTTTGCTCAAGTGGTACGTGGAGTTGTATCCCAAGTACAGACCGCACTACCGTCCATTCGGATTCGGCTACGAAATTTATGTATGGGTTTCCATCCTATATACCACAAGAGGCGACACATTTTCCATTTTATTCAAAGCCACAACATGCATCCATGAACGACTCTCATACGAAATAAATAACTAAAACGATTAAAAGATGAATAAAAATAAATACAAAGAGTGCCCTCAGGTCTAACCTTTTATGTCAACTCTCGGAAGTACCGTACGCGGTCGTCGGAAGGGTGGATGCTCCGCAACTCCTCCGGTTCACTAGTTCAACGTTTCCCTTCGCTGCTTCGCTGCTCAAGCTACTATTTTGACTCCGTTTCGGTGCTGTTTTGCTGCTGTTTTGCTGCTGTATTTTGGTCACTATTTTTGGTGTTTTAGGCTACTATTTTTGCGGTTTTTTTAAGGGTTTGGGATTGCGGTTTTTGCGGGTGCAGTTTACAGTTTTGTAGGGACTGTTTTGTGCAGTTTTGAGACTGTTTTGGGGTATTTTGGGGGACTATTTTGGGTCGATCAGAGGGTTGTATTTTGGCTGTGGCGTGAGGTCTTGAGAGAGGCTGATGGCTATTGCTAATGGCGATGTAGGGGGCAGTTACGTGACTGTCTTTGGAGGCTGTGTGCGGGCATTTTTGAATATGTTTTGATGACTTGTGGGCTGTGTGTCGGTAAGGTGAAGTTTGTGTGAGAAAGGTGAAACGTGAAAGGGAGTGTGAATGGAGTGTGTTCTAATCGATGTGGGAGCTTTGTGAAGAGAAGGGTTGTTGTCTTATTGGTGTGAGTGAGGATGGGGTGGTTTTAGGCTTGTTGCTTCATTGTCGGTTGAGTCATGGTGAGGGTTTCGGTGCAGCCGAGTGGAGTTAAGGGGCTATGAGGGTGCTGGTTGCTAGGGATTTTTTGCTAAGGGTTTGTGTTGTTTTCTTTTGTGCTCGGTCGTGCATCCAGCGATCTGTTTGTGGCTGCTATATATGCATGGTGGGAATTGGCTGTGATTTTTGTTTTGGCCGTGTGAGAGAGAGATTAGGGCTTTTGTGTTTTTGATGATTGCCGTGAAAATGAATGAGAGGAGAGAGGTCCCAAGGGTTGGGAAAAATGTTTCTTTTATAGACAAAGGTTAGGGTTAAATCTTGTTGGATAATGAATGAGAGGTCATGCAATAAAGGTGAGATATTTCTTAGTGTCATGCAAGGAAAGCAAGAGATTGATTGGGGGACAAAATTTGGTTTAATTAGGAAGTTAAAATATTTGATTTATGTTAGTTAGGCATGAGATTAGTTCTATTAGGAATATGATATATTTGATTTATGTTAATTAGGTAGGCAATTATTTTAAATTGGTATATGATTTTTAGATTTTATTTAATTCCCCATGTGTTAAATCCGTGACTTAAAAGGTAGTATCTCCAAATGAGATTCATCATAGGGACTTATATGCAAAAATGCAGTGCCTACAGTCACCCCCACTTTGATGGGACTTGTGTAATGTGTAACCGTGACAATCCTATCAAAGTTATGCACTGGATTTTTACTTACCTAGCTCGCCAGCTGCCACTTGACTTGCCATCTGTTGAGTTGAATTGATTTGGTGGTGAGGTGCTGCGATCCCTGGTTCATTCCCGAACCGTGTGTAGACAACAGGACCTGGGCGACGCATGTTCCTAGGCTCGCGTCACTAGTTGGGAAATACTAAATAATATGGAGTCGCCACCCGGTGTGAACCGGGACAAAGATTTAAGGCCGCACTCACCCCTCGCAAGGGAAGACCTCAAACCGTTAGGTTCGGAATGGTCCCTTACTCATGTCACTTGTAATGAAAGAATTTATGTAATAATTTAATCAAGCTTAAGTAACACTTATTTCCAAGAGTATCATGCTTCTAAATTCTCATATGCAAATAAAACTTATCTCATATCTAAAATCGCATGCTTAACATATATCAACATAGCAACGAACATACAACTTTATTTGCATATTACATTCAAGGAAACACAAGCACACATATTAACCATACAAACATACATATGGGCACTTTTCCAAGTGGTACGTGGAATTGTATCCCAAGTACAGACCGCACTACCGTCCATTCGGAATCGGCTACGGAATTTACGTCTGAGTTTCCATCTGATATACCACAAGAAATAATACTCAAATGTTATCACGACACAAGCATATGAATTGTAATTCATTAACATAGTTGTATTCATACATGTGGGGATAGCTACTAGGAAAACTATGCATGAAATCTAATGAAGATGACTCGATTCAGTGGGTGCGCGTTCGTGTAGCGTTCGTAAACGTGTTCGAACGGTAAACAGAAGGTTCGCGTTCGTGTAGCGTCCGAGAACACGTTCGAACGGAACCAGACCTGATGCATTATGAAACTAAGAAAGTGCGTGAGCGTTCGTATAGCGTTCGTAAACGCGTTCGAATGGTAAACAGAAGGTTCGCGTTCGTGTAGCGTCCGATAACGCGTTCGAACGGAACCAGACCTGATGCATTATGAAACTAAGAAAGTACGTGGGCGTTCGTATAGCGTTCGTAAACGCGTTCGAACGGTAAACAGAAGGTTCTCGTTCGTATGGCGTTTGATAACGCGTTCGAACGGAAATGAAACAGAATGCTCACGTTCGTATAGCGTTTGTTAACGCGTTCGAACGGAAATGAAACAGAATGCCTACGTTCGTATGGCGTTCGTGAACGCGTTCGAACATGAGGGAGACCCGATGCATGACAAGGCAAAATACATGCGCGTTCGAGTTGCGTTCGTAAACGCGTTCGAACGGGAACAGACCTGATGCATGAAATGGGACGCAATACATAAACACAAAATAAAAGGGCGCGGCGAAGTACTGCCGTAAAGGTGACCTTTTGGGGCTCTTGATCTCTCAAAGAGAGGACCTTTAGACCAACATACTAAGCCCATGCGCGTCACATCACACATACAAGAATAGAACCAATCATATCAACCAAGTATGCCCGATTGAACACATCTTACATCCAATCTGAACACACATCAACCGGCGCGGCAAAGCATCGTGGTAACGGGTTTTAACCCCTCCCTATAAGGGATCTTTCATTCCACTTACTAAGCCCATGCGCTTGATTGAACCATACATAAAAGATAATAATATCAAATTAAGTATGCCCGATTGAACGTATCTCGCATCCAACCGAACACACATCAACCGGCGCGGCGAAGTAGTGTCACAAAGGTGGCCTTTTCGGCTCTTTGTCTCCCAAATGGAGGACCTTTGGACTAACTCACTAAGCCCATGCGCTTGGTTGAATCATGCATAACTAAACAACATATTGAATTCAAGTAAAGAGAACTAAATAAACAAAAGCAACACAACAAAAGAAAGATGGTGTCGTTTACCCAAGCGGTACGTGGAGTTGTGGCCCGAGTACAGATCATATTACCGTCCATTCGGAATCGGCTATGAAATTTATGTCCGGGTTTCCATCCGATATACCGCGATGGTTGACACATCTCTCATTCATCCAATACCCACAACATATTACATTTCATAATTCATGCATGTTTATCTACTCAAAGACCACAACATGCATTCCAACATGACAATCATACAAGTAATACTTAATAAATAATGCGGAAAAAATAAAAAAAGTGTGAAATATACCCTCAGTTCTAACCTTTTAAGCCGTCTCTCGGACTCGCGTTCCACGAAGATCGGAAGGGGTACAGCTTCGCAACTTTTCTGGTTCACTGGTTTAGCGTCCTAGCTCACTGCTTTGCTGTTTTGCTTGCGGTTCGAACTCCGTTCTGCTCCTATTCGGCTTCTGTCTTGCTGCTCACTGCACGGGCCACCTGTTTTAACGTTTTCAATAAACTATTCCAAGTTTGTGTGGGTTCTTAGTGCAATTATGTTATTATTTTTAAGATTATCTATACAGTTTTTATGTTACTATTTTTTAAGGATTTGGGCTGCTGTTAAGGTGATTTTGCTGCTGTTGGGCGTGTAATACAGTGTGGCTTTTTTGTGGTAATTTTTGGTGGTGGAGGGCTGCTGTGTAGGTGGCTGTTTCGGTGATGTGTGGGGGGGGGGGGGTTTGCGGAGGTGGTTTTTGGCTATGGAGGAGATGGTTGGGGCTCTTTTGTTCTCTTTTTGTGTATATGTCAAGTGTGTTTTTCTTTTGTTTAGTCTCGGGTGTGTAGAGAGAGTCTAGAGAGATTTCGAGAGAGTTTGGGTGTGAATTCTATGCCTTGGGCGTGATTAGGTTGTGTCCAAGAGAGGATGGCTTTGGTTAGGGGTTGTTTATATAGAAGATGTCTAGGGTTTCACCTTGTCTCACAAGGAAGAGATCCTCTTTCCAAATTAGGAGAGATGAGAAAGGTATACACAAGATTGAGGGGGGACAAAATATTTTATTTTAGGAAGTCAACTAATTTAAATTGGTGTATATCTTATTGAATTAGGAAGTCAAATATTTGATTGGTTTTAATTGGTTAGGATTGATTTTAATTAGGCAAATCTTATTTTTAGTTTTAGTATATAATACATTTGATTTATTTATATTAGACATGATTTTATTTTATGTTTTATTTAATTGGTAAATGATTTAAATATTTTATTTAATGTTTAATATTTATTTATTTAATTTGGGATGTGTTTTATGGGCTTTGGGGGGCTAAATGGGCTGAGGTGTGAGGCTAGCAGCAAAACCAGAATTACCGGCTCCGTTCGAACGCCTCCTCGCACGTGGCACGAACGACCGCAATCTGCACGAGGTTCGAACGAAGGAACGAACGCAGCACCAACGAAGACAGTGAACTTGTGGAATGAACTTGATGACATATTTTTCCGAATTTCCCCTTCCGACCTCCGTTTCCCGCAATATCCTTAGCTAAAAGGTAGTGCCTCAATTGAGACTCATCATCGGGTTTCACATGCGAAAATGCAATGCCTACAGTCGCCCCCACTTTGATGGGACTTGTGCAGTGTGTGACTTTGAACAATCCTATCAAAGTGATGCAATGCATTTCTACTTACCTGGCTCGCCAGCTGCCACTTGACTTACCATGTGTTGAGTTGATTTGGGTGGTGAGGTGCTGCGACCCCTGGTTCATTCCCGAACCGTGTTGTGATGTGGTCCATTCCCGAACCGTGCTTCCATTCTTGGAGTGCCATTCCCGGCTTGTTCATTCTCGAACTGTGTTAAGATGAGGCTTTATTCCCCCCCGAGCTTTATTCCCGAACTTCTGAGGTGAGGCTTTGTTCCTCCGAGCTTTGTTCCCGAACTGTGTTGAGATGAGGCTTTACTTCCGTACTGAGCTGAATGCAGGCTTTCTTCCTGAATTGTACTGAATGTGGGCTTTATTCCCGAGTTTACTGGACGTAGGCTTTCTTCCTGAATTGTATTGAATGTGGGATTTATTCCCGAACTGCACTGAGTGTGGGCTTTATTCCCGAACTGTGTAGATGAGGCTTTATTCCTCGAGCTTTATTTCCGAATTGTTGAGATAAGGCTTTATTCCTCCGAGCTTTGTTCCCGAACTGTGTTGACATGAGGCTTTCTTCCCCTTGAGCTTTGTTCTCAAACTATACTGACATGAGGCTTTATTCCTCTCGAGCTTTGTTCTCTGATCTGAGCTGACTGTGTTCTTGAACTGTATTGAATGCAGGCCTTCTTCCTGAACTGAACTGAATGTAGGCTTTCTTCCTGAACTGCACTGAGTATGGGCTTTATTCCCGAACTGAACTGGCATGAGGATTTCTTCCCCTTGAGCTTTGTTCTCAAATTATACTGACATGAGGCTTTCTTCCCCTTGAGCTTTGTTCTCAAACTATACTGACATGAGGCTTTTATTCCCTTGGGCTTTGTTCCCTGACTGTGTTAACTGTGGGCTTTGTCCCCGAGCTGTTACTGTAAGTTGTTCATTCCTGAACTGTCCATTCCCGGACCATATCTCCATTCTCGGAGTGCCATCCTCGGCCTGTCCATTCTTGAACTCTGCTCCATTCTTGGATTGCCATTCTCGGCTTGTTCATTCTTGAACTGTCCATTCCCGGACTATATCTCCATTCTTGGAGTGCCATTCTCGGCATGCTCATTCTTGAGCTGTCCATTCCCGGACTATATCTCCATTCTCGGAGTGTCATTCTCGGCGTGCTCGTTCTCGAGCTGTCCATTCCCGGACTATCTCTCCATTCCCGGAGTGCTATTCCCGGCGTGCTCATTCCCGAGCGTGCTCATTCCCGATCTGTCCATTCTTGGACTGTAATGATCTGATGTAATATGGGCCTCGCCCCAGAATGCCATGCCCGGCAGAAACTGATCTGATGCTATGTGGGCCTCCCCCCCAGAATGCCATACCTGACAGAAACTGATCTGATGCTATGTGGGCCTCGCCCCCAGAATGCTATATCTAGCAGAACTGATTTGATGTCTTCATACTCGGAGTGTCGTACCTGGCTGATCTAATATCTCCATACCTGGAGTGCCGTACCTGGCAAAACTGATCTGATATCTCCATACCCGGAGTGCCGTACCTGGCAAAACTAATACTGATGTCTTCATACCCGGAGTGCCATACTCGGCAAAACTGATGCTGATAATGATGTGGGCCTCAACCCCGAGACTCATCCCCAAACGAATACTAATATGGGCCTCGACCCCAAACTGAAACTAATGTGGGCCTCGCCCCCATACAGACACTGATATGGGCCTCGCCCCCAGACTGATACTGACGTGGGCCTCGCCCTAAAACTGATATTGATACGAGCCTCGCCCCAAGACTGATACTGCTGATATGGGCCTCGCCCCCAGACTGATACTACTGATATGAGCCTCGCCCTAAGGCTGATACTGATACGGGCCTCGCCCCAGACTGATACAGTACTGTCGATGTTCCTGATTGGTTGTCTTTTGACGCTTTCTTTTTTCTTTTGAAACCTGTTATTACAAAACAGAACAAACACAAAAAGGATGCAAATATGTTACGTGTATGCATGCATGCATGATTGGGTTTCCTATCCCGTTGGGCTAGGTCTTCTGCCAGTACTCTTGGTTGCTGCTCGGTCTTTTAACAAGTCTGTCCTCTTCCCTAACCCAACGGGAGTCTATGATGGCTTTTGGAACACAAGGGTTAGCATGATGTATGTATGCATGAGGTGCATGAGATGCATATGATACAAGGAATATATCAACTCATTAAAATTTTCACACAAATCGGCCCATCATCATTTCAGAAGCTTTTGGGCTAACTGTCATAGGAGTGAACTCGTCCCAATTTAAATGGCCCAACAAGTTCATATCTTATGGCAAGGAGCCCAACTAAATCCAAATGATAATACTCCGAACACAAGCACAAGGTGGCCCATCAACACTTAGACGCCTTTGGCCCAATAGTCATGGGATACATTCTTGTCCCAGTTTAAATGGCCCAACAAGTCCATATCCCATGACAAATGGTCCAAATGGATCCAAACGATAATTTTCCCAAACACAAGCATAGGAGGGAGATAATACAAACATAACATAATAATTTTCACATAATGGCCCATCAACATTTCAGAAGCCTTGGGCCTAATAGTCATATAATACGAACTTGCCCCAGTTTAAATGGCCCAGCAAGCACGCATTTCTGATAATAGTCCAACTGCATCCAAATGAGGATGGTCCATAAGCACATTCTCAAGGAAATAATTGTTACTTTAACCATAAAAACCGGTCTATGGGTGGATTTGCAAGAGTATAGACAAAGGCTCTCACCGGCGAAGGATGGCCCACAACTAGGTCTCCCCACTCAAGGGTTCGAGCAACCAAGTGAGCGCACCCCTTTTTATACACTAAGGTACGTGCCGATGAGCTATGGTGTGTGACGGACTGTCAAATGGATTTCTCGTTGTAGATTCCCCAGAGGGAAGGTGGAGCGAGGCTCACTTAAATACCCAAAGCCTCTTAGGCTCTTATCGCTTGGTGTCAGGAATAAACAACGAGTCCTCCAAATTAGTCCACCACAAAGGCTACGAGTAGATGGCTATCTAGGTGCCTTCACAGCTTTTCCTTATAGAAAGGTAGTGAGTGAAGGAAGACACCAAACCATTACCTAGCCTCAAAATGCCCTTGATTAAACCCTCACTTTATCCACTATAGACATGGTCAATTAAAACATAAATCCAAACATTACAAGACAATATTTCGGGGCCAATTCTCTATATCCCCAGTGGAGTCGCCAGACTGTAGACAACAGGACCTGGGCGACGCATGTTCCTAGGCTCGCGGCACTAGTTGGGAAATACTAAATAATATGGAGTCGCCACCCGGTGTGAACCGGGACAAAGATTTAAGGCCGCACTCACCCCTCGCAAGGGAAGACCTCAAACCGTTGGGTTCGGAATGGTCCCTTACTCATGTCACTTGTAATGAAAGGATTTATGTAATAATTTAATCAAGCTTAAGTAACACTTATTTCCAAGAGTATCATGCTTCTAAATTCTCATATGCAAAATAAAACTTATCTCATATCTAAAATCGCATGCTTAACATATATTAACATAGCAACGAACATACAACTTTATTTGCATATTACATTCAAGAAAACACAAGCACACATATTAACCATACAAACATACATATGGGCACTTTTCCAAGTGGTACGTGGAATTGTATCCCAAGTACAGACCGCACTACCGTCCATTCGGAATCGGCTACGGAATTTACGTCTGAGTTTCCATCCGATATACCACAAGAAATAATACTCAAATGTTATCACGACACAAGCATATGAATTGTAATTCATTAACATAGATGTATTCATACATGTGGGGATAGCTACTAGGAAAACTATGCATGAAATCTAATGAAGATGACTCGATTCAGTGGGTGCGCGTTCGTGTAGCATTCGTAAACGCGTTCGAACGGTAAACAGAAGGTTCGCGTTCGTGTAGCGTCCGAGAACGCGTTCGAATGGAACCAGACCTGATGCATTATGAAACTAAAAAAGTGCGGGTGTTCGTATAGCGTTCGTAAACGCGTTCGAACGGTAAACAGAAGGTTCGCGTTCGTGTAGCGTCCGATAACGCGTTCGAACGGAACCAGACCTGATGCATTATGAAACTAAGAAAGTGCTGTGGTTCGTTGTATAGCGTTCGTAAACGCGTTTGAACGGTAAACTGAAGGTTCTCGTTCGTATGGCGTTTGATAACGCGTTCGAACGGAAATGAAACAGAATGCTCGCGTTCGTATAGCGTTTGTTAACGCGTTCGAACGGAAATGAAACAGAATGCCTACGTTCGTATGGCGTTCGTGAACGCGTTCGAACATGAGGGAGACCGATGCATGACAAGGCAAAATACATGCGCGTTCGAGTTGCGTTCGTAAACGCGTTCGAACGGGAACAGACCTGATGCATGAAATGGGACGCAATACATAACACAAAATAAAAGGGCGCGGCGAAGTACTGCCGTAAAGGTGACCTTTTGGGGCTCTTGATCTCTCAAAGAGAGGACCTTTAGACCAACATACTAAGCCCATGAGCGTCACATCACACATACAAGAATAGAACCAATCATATCAACCAAGTATGCCCGATTGAACACATCTTACATCCAATCTGAACACACATCAACCGGCGCGGCAAAGCATCGTGGTAACGGGTTTTAACCCCTCCCTATAAGGGATCTTTCATTCCACTTACTAAGCCCATGCGCTTGATTGAACCATACATAAAAGATAATAATATCAAATTAAGTATGCCCGATTGAACGTATCTCGCATCCAACCGAACACACATCAACCGGCGCGGTGAAGTAGTGTCACAAAGGTGGCCTTTTCGGCTCTTTGTCTCCCAAATGGAGGACCTTTGGACTAACTCACTAAGCCCATGCGCTTGGTTGAATCATGCATAACTAAACAACATATTGAATTCAAGTAAAGAGAACTAAATAAACAAAAGCAACACAACAAAAGAAAGATGGTGCCGTTTACCCAAGCGGTACGTGGAGTTGTGGCCCGAGTACAGATCATATTACCGTCCATTCGGAATCGGCTATGAAATTTATGTCCGGGTTTCCATCCGATATACCGCGAGGGTTGACACATCTCTCATTCATCCAATACCCACAACATATTACATTTCATAATTCATGCATGTTTATCTACTCAAAGACCACAACATGCATTCCAACATGACAATCATACAAGTAATACTTAATAAATAATGCGGAAAAAAGAAAACAAGTGTGAAAGATACCCTCAGGTCTAACCTTTTAAGCCGTCTCTCGGACTCGCGTTCCACGAAGATCGGAAGGGGTACAGCTTCGCAACTTTTCTGGTTCACTGGTTTAGCGTCCTAGCTCACTGCTTTGCTGTTTTGCTTGCGGTTCGAACTCCTTTCTGCTCCTATTCGGCTTCTGTCTTGCTGCTCACTGCACGGGCCACCTGTTTTAACGTTTTCAATAAACTATTCCAAGTTTGTGTGGGTTCTTAGTGCAATTATGTGATTATTTTTAAGATTATCTATGCAGTTTTTATGTTACTGTTTTTTAAGGATTTGGGCTGCTGTTAAGGTGATTTTGCTGCTGTTGGGCGTGTAATACAGTGTGGCTTTTTTGTGGTAATTTTCGGTGGTGGAGGGCTGCTGTGTAGGTGGCTGTTTCGGTGATGTGTGGGGGGGGGGGTTTGCGGAGGTGGTTTTTGGCTATGGAGGAGATGGTTGGGGCTCTTTTGTTCTCTTTTTGTGTATATGTCAAGTGTGTTTTTCTTTTGTTTAGTCTCGGGTGTGTAGAGAGAGTCTAGAGAGATTTCGAGAGAGTTTGGGTGTGAATTCTATGCCTTGGGGTGGCGTGATTAGGTGTGTCCAAGAGAGGATGGCTTTGGTTAGGGGTTGTTTATATAGAAGATGTCTAGGGTTTCACCTTGTCTCACAAGGAAGAGATCCTCTTTCCAAATTAGGAGAGATGAGAAAGGTATACACAAGATTGAGGGGGGACAAAATATTTTATTTTAGGAAGTCAACTAATTTAAATTGGTGTATATCTTATTGAATTAGGAAGTCAAATATTTGATTGGTTTTAATTGGTTAGGATTGATTTTAATTAGGCAAATCTTATTTTAGTTTTAGTATATAATACATTTGATTTATTTATATTAGACATGATTTTATTTATGTTTTATTTAATTGGTAAATGATTTAAATATTTATTTATGTTTAATATTTATTTATTTAATTTGGGATGTGTTTTATGGGCTTTGGGGGGCTAAATGGGCTGAGGTGTGAGGCTAGCAGCAAAACCAGAATTACCGGCTCCGTTCGAACGCCTCCTCGCACGTGGCACGAACATCCGCAATCTGCACGAGGTTCGAACGAAGGAACGAACGCAGCACCAACGAAGACAGTGAACTTGTGGAATGAACTTGATGACATATTTTTCCGAATTTCCCCTTCCGACCTCCGTTTCCCGCAATATCCTTAGCTAAAAGGTAGTGCCTCCAATTGAGACTCATCATCGGGTTTCACATGCGAAAATGCAATGCCTACACCGTGCTCCATTCTTGGAGCGCCATTCTCGGCATCTGTTGTGTGTGCTCCATTTTGGAGCGCCATTCAACATCTGTTGTGTGTGCTCCATTTTGAAGCGCCATTTTCGGCATCTGTTGTGTGTGCTCCATTTTGGAGCGCCATTTTCGGCATATGTTGCATGTGCTCCATTTTGGAGTGCCATTTTCGGCATCTGTTGTGTGTGTTCCATTTTGGAGCGCCATTTCCGGCATCTGTTGTGTGTGCTCCATTTTGGAGCGCCATTTTCGGCATCTGTTGTGGTCCATTTCCGAACCGTGCTGTGTGAGAATGTGGCTCATTTTTGAAGTTACTTGATGAGATGGTCTTTGCCGCTACAATCCTGCGAATACAAAGAAAAAATTGCATGTATGTGATATGTATGCATGTATGCATGGATATGTTTCCTATTCCGATGGGTTAGGGATAGGCCTTCATTGGTCCATTTCCGAACCGTGCTCCATTTTCGGAGGGCCATTTTCGGCGTTTGATGTGATAGTGGTACATTTTCGAACCGTGATCCACTTTCAGAGTGCCATTTTTGGCATTCTGATGATGTGTGGGCCTCAACCTTCGGACGCATCCCGAAACTACAATTGCTGATACAGTGGGTCCACGACCCTAGGACGCATCCCAATAAATGTAACAGACAACGGAGGCCTCGACCCTGGGACGTATCCCGATAACGTTGACAATGTGGGTCACGACCCTGAGACGCATCCCCAAAACTGCTGATGATGTGGGTCACGATCTTGGGACGCGTCCCCAAAACTGCTGATACTGATGCTGATGTGGGCCTCGCCCCTGGGACTCACCCCCAAACTGATACTGATGTGGGCCTAGCCCCCAGACTGATAATGATATGGGCCTCGCCCCCAAACTGATACTGATGTGGGCCTAGCACTTAGACTGATACTGATATGGGCCTCGCCCCAAACTGATATGGGCCTCGCCCCCAGACTGATACTGATATGGGCATCGCCCCAAACTGATACTGATATGGGCCTCGCCCCAAACTGATACTGATATAGGCCTCGCCCCAAAATGATACTAATATGGACCTCGCCCCCAGACTGATACTGATATGGGTCTCGCCCCAAACTGATACTGATGTGGGCCTCGCCCCCAGACCATACTGATATGGGCCTCGCCCCAAACTGATACTGATATGGGCCTCGCCCCTAGACCGATACTGATATGGGCCACGCCCAACTGATACTGATATGGGCCACGCCCCCAGACTGATACTGATATGGGCCTCGCCCCAAACTGATACTGATATGGGCCTCAACCCTGGGACTCGTCCCCAAATCGCTGATGTCATATTGATGCTTCTGATTGGCTTTCATTTGCCGCTTTCTCCCTTTCTTCTTCAAAACCTGTGAACACAAAACAAACACAAAACACAAAAAGGAATGCAAAATATGTTACGTGTATGCATGCATGCGTGAATGAGTTTCCCATCCCGTTGGGTTAGGTCTTCCGCCAATTCCCTTGATGACTGCTCGGTCTTTTCTTCCTCTGGCAAAGTACTGCTTCAATCTGTCCACGTTGATCGGCTTGGTGAACTCATTTCCTTCCAAGTCTGACAGCCTCACTACCCCATTTCCTATTACTGAACGGTTATTCTGTCTTTTCTGCTTGCTTTTTTTTTTTTTGGGAATCCCCCGTGTTCTGAGTGTCGCTGAATATCATGGTATCAGAGTTGAATGCTTTTGTCAAATATACTCATGTCATGCAGGTTGAAAGGACTCAGACAAGTAGGTGAAATGGATGTCTTTATCAGGAAAAAGTTCAAAATAAGTAGACGAAGTCGATGTCTTTATTAAAAATGCAGAAAATAAACCGGAAAGAATAGTTTCATTGCCTTCTTCCTTGGCCTATGGTTCTTCACTGCTGTCATCCTCTATCCTCATGGAAGAAGCTGGGTGGTTGAGAGCTTGGAGGATGAAGCTTTCGGGTAGGCCAGAGTTGATCATATAGGTGGGTGGTGGAACGAAGTGGTAATTTGGTAGGGGGTTCCGATGTGTGTTGGGTTGTTCTTTCTCAGGATCAGGTATTTTATGGGCATCAATGAGGTTTTGGATTTCATGCCTAAGGCGGGTACAGTTGTCAGTTTCGTGGCCTCTCCTCTGATAGAAGTGACAATACAGGCTTAGGTCAAGGTTGGGTGGTATAGGATCTGGAAGTGGTTTAGGCTCTAAGGGTTTTAAGAGTCATTGTCCCTTCAACTTTTCAAATACCTTCGACAAAGGTCTACCAAGGTTGGAGAATTGCCTGTTTCTGACGGCAGCGACTTCGGCAGCAGCGGGCTTGGTCTCAGAATTCCCCCCAAAAGTCCTCCTATTCTGGCCATAGAACTTTCTGTTCTCAGCTTCTTCTTCTTCTATATCCATGACAGTTTCCCTCAACTGTCGAAAATCTGCAATCATGGAGGTCATTCTCCTCAGCTTGCCATAAATGGAGGGCTTGGTGCCCTTAATGATCATTTTGATTTGGTCCTTCTCTGAGGGCCGAGTCTGCATCTTCAGAAGCTGGCTTCTCCAGCGGTCTACATATTCCTTGAAGCTTTCTTCTGGCTTCTGCATAGTGTTCTCCAAATCACGGAGTGACAAATCAATCTCCAAGTCTGTAACATACTGTTTCAGAAATGCATCTGCCAATTCCCTCCAATCTTCCTTAATATTTCTTTCAAGGCTTTGGTACCACACTACGGGTGCCCCCTCAAGTGACATCCCAAACATCTTCTGAATTTGGCGCTGTGTCAGGCCCACTGAACTCATAACTGACACATATTTTCGGAGATGGACCCTCGGGTCCCCATTCCCATTGAACTTGGCCATATCAGGCATTTTGAACTGAGCTGGCAGCTGTTCTTCAAAGGTCATCGCCTCATAGTCTAGTAAGTCTTCGTCCTTACCCTTCATCTTACGGGTAACAGACTCTACCTGGTCATGGATTTTCTATATCTCGGCCTAAGATCCAATCTCTCTGCATGTTGCATACTCTGCCATGTCATCATCAAAAGCGGGGATATCATCCCCCAACCTATTCAGAGGCTCCTCACGCCTCACATATTCAGAATTCCCCCCACCATGGGGCACATCCATATTTTCCATGGCAGTAGTCAAGGCTTGCAACTGTTCGGTAATTTTGGCGAAACCATTCTCCAGTTGGTCCATGCGAGATATCTCGTTATCGGATGTACTCATATCTGTTACCAGTCTTTTTTTAAGTCTTCCCTCTTCCCTAACCCAACGGGACTCTATGATATCTTTTAGACATAGAGGGTGTTAACAGGATATATGTATGCATGAGATGAATGAGATGCATGCGATACAAGGAATATTTCAACTCATTAAAATTTTCACACAAATCGGCCCATCATCATTATAGAAGCTTTTGGGCTAACTGTCATAGGAGTGAACTCGTCCCAGTTTAAATGGTCCAACAAGTTCACATCTCATGGAAAGAAGTCCAACCGTATCCAAATGATAATGTTCCTAAACACAAACATATAATGGCCCATTGACGTTTTAGAAGCTTTTGGCCCAATCATCATAAGATACGTTCTTGTCCCAGTTTAAATGGCCCAACAAGCCCATACTTCATGACAAAAGGTCCGAATGGATCAAAACGACAATGTTCCCAAACACAAGCATACAGAGATAATTTCTACAGAGTGGCCCATCAACATTTTAGAAGCTTTTGGCCCAATTGTCATAGGATACGAACTCGTCCCAGTTTAAATGGCCCAACAAGTTCGCATTTCTGACAAAAAGTCCAACTGCATCCAAATGAGGATGGTCCACAAGCACAATGAAATAGTTGCCATAGGCCATACAACCCCGGCCTACGTGTGGGTTTGCGGGAGTGTAGACAAAGACTCTCGCTGGCGAAGGATTGCCCACAACTAGGTCTCCCCACTCAAGGGTTCGAGCGACCAAGTGAGCGCACTTTTTTTATACCTTACAGTACGTGCCAACGAGTTATGGTGTGTGACTGACTGTCAGATGGATTTCCCGTTGCAGATTACCCAGAGGGAGGGTGGAGGGAGGCTCTCTTAAGTACCCAAACCTCTTAGGCTCTTATCGCTTGGTGACAGGAATAAACAACGAGTCCTCCAAATTAGTCCATCACAATAGGCTACGAGTAAATGATTATCTAGGTGCCATCACAGCTTTTCCTTATAGAAAGGTAGTGAATGAAGGAAGACACCAAACCATTACCCAGCCTTAAAAGTGCCTTTGATTAAACCCCTTTTAACCCACAGTAGACACAGTTAATTAAAGCACAAATCATAATATTACAAGACATTATTTCGGGGCCGATTCTCTATCCCCAGTGGAGTCGCCAGACTGTGGGAACACATGAACTGGGCGACGCATGCTGTTTCGGGCTCGCGGCCCCGTTGGGAGTACGGAGTAGCCCGCGGGGGAGCAAACTGGAGAATGATGGAGTCGCCACCCGGTGTGAACCGGGACAAAGATTTAAGGCCGCACTCACCCCTCGCAAGGGAAGACGTCAAACCATTGGGTTCGGAATGGTCCCTTACTTATGCCACTTGTAATAAAATGATTTGTGCAATAATTCAACCAAGCCTAAGCAATATTTTTTTCCAAGGATAATTTACTCCTAAGTTCGCATGCATAAGTACAAGGCTCATATCTAAGTTTGCATATAACCTATGCCCGGATTTTGCATACAACCTATTTGCAATTAATCTATGTCCAAATTTGCATACATAACGATAAATACGGCTGGCATACAATGTCATAAACACATTACATTTGATCATAGGCATGCCAGTAGATAATAATTGTACAATCACGTATGAAAGCAAATTGGAATAACGGCGAACATACAATAGCACAGGGCAATCTCATGAACATACTCCGATCATATAATACGGAAAACAAATGGTATGATTGATTACATGATACAAGAGAAATCACCTAAGAAACAATTATGCATGACATGTGATGAAAGGGACTCAGTTCAGTGTATGCGCGTTCGTGTAGTGTTTGAAAACGCGTTCGTATAGCGTTTGAGAACGCGTTCGAACGGGACCAGACCTGATGTATGATAAAACAAAGGAAATACGTGCACGTTCGAGTAGCGTTAGTAAACGCGTTCGAACGGTAAACCGAAGGTTCGCGTTCGTATAGTGTTCGTATAGCGTTCGTAAACGCGTTCGAACGAACTGAGACAGAAGACATGCGTTCATGCGGCGTTCTGAAACACGTTCGAACGGGGTTACAGCAGTGACCTCAAAAAAGGCAGTAAACAACATGACACATACGTGAACAGATGAATAGATGACACCTAGTAAATAATAACGGGCTACAAGGCGCGGCAAAGCATCGTGGTAAAGGATTTTAACCTCTCGAAATGGAGGACCTTTAATCCGACTTACTAAGCCCATGCGCTAATAACATAATGCATATAAAAATAAAGACAACGATATCGGACTTTGTATACTCGATTGAACACATCTTATATTCAACCGAATATACGTCATCCGGCGCGGCGAAACATTGTGGTAAAGGATTTTAACCCCTCAAAACGGAGGACCTTTAATCTAACTTACTAAGTGTGGGAACACAGGAATCTGGGCGACGCAATGCTGTTCCAGGCTCGGGGGCCTAGTTGGGTGTACGGAATAGCCAACGGAGGACTAAACCGGAGAATAAGGCAGTCGCCACCCGGTGTGAACCGGGACAAAGATTTAAGGCCTCACTCACCCCTCGCAAGGGAAGACCTCAAACCATTGGGTTCAGAATGGTCCCTTACTTATGCAACTTGTAATGTAAAGATTTATGCAATAATCCAACCAAGCCTATGACATATATTTCCAAGTGCAACACAATCCTAGATTCACATGCTTAAAAGTATAGTTTACATCTAACATACATGAAACCAAATCTTATTGCCAAATTCACATGCTCAAAAGTAGGCCTTTGCAACAACAAGCACATAACGTCATAAGAATTCAATCATTCATGTAAATATAAACACAAACAGTCATGGTAACATTTGCGTGTAATGTAAAGGAAATCAAAATGACGACAAATAATATTGTAGACGCATAACGGAAACAGACAACTAGAGAGGTAATACAAATGCATAGCGTACAAAGGGGTAACCATATGCTAAGATGGACATGTCGTAATGTGATGCAAGAGGATCTATTTACCGTGTGTGTTCGTGCAGCGTTCGTAGACGCGTTCGAACGGTAAACAGAAGGTTCTCGTTCGAGTAGCGTTTGTAAACACGTTCGAACAGAAATGAAACAGAATGCTCACGTTCGTATAGCGTTTGTGAACGCGTTCGGACAGAAATGAAACAGAATACTCACGTTCGTGTGGCGTTTGTGAACGCGTTCGAACGGAAATGAAACAGAATGCTCACGTTCGTATGGCGTTCGTGAACGCGTTCGAACGGAAATGAAACAGAATACTCACGTTCGTGTGGCGTTTGTGAATGCGTTCGAATGGAAATGAAACAGAATGCTCACGTTCGTATGGCGTTCGTGAACGCGTTCGAACATAAATAAGACCTGATGCATGACAAGGCAAAATACATGCGCGTTCGAGTTGCGTTCGTAAACACGTTCGAACGGGAACAGAACTGATGCATGAAATAGGACGTAATACATAAATGACAAATAGTACAATGCGAGGAGCGGCGAAGCATCGTGGTAAAGGATTTTACCCTCTTCAATTAGAGGACCTCTCATCGCACTTACTAAGCCCATATGCTCGATCGCATCATGCATACAAACATAAAGACAATCATATCAAACTAAGTATGCCCGATTGAACGTATCTTGCTTTCAACCGGACACACATCAACCGGCGCGGCAAAGCATCGTGGTAAAGGGCTTTAACCCCTCCCTATAGGGGATCTTTCATTCCACTTACTAAGCCCATGCGCTTGATTGAACCATGCATACAAACATAAAGACAATCATATCAAAATAAGTATGCCCGATTGAACGTATCTTGCATTCAACCGGACACACTTCAACCGGCGCGGCAAAGCATCGTGGTAAATGGCTTTAACCCCTCCCCATAGGGGATCTTTCATTCCACTTACTAAGCCCATGCTCTCGATTAAATCATGTAGTACTAAGCAACATACAGAATTCAAGTGACGAGAAATAAATAAACCAAAGTAACACAAAACAAGAGAAGGTGCCGTTTACTCAAGTGGTACGTGGAGTTGTATCCCAAGTACAGACCGCACTACCGTCCATTCGGATTCGGCTACGGAATTTACGTCTGGGTTTCCATCCTATATACCACAAGAGATGACACTCTTCCATTTCATTCAAGCCACAACATGCATCCATAAACGACTCTCATGCGAATAGAATTCAATAAAAAAAACGAATATATACTAAAAAGGGTGCCCTCAGGTCTAACCTTTTAAATCACCTCTCGGATGTACGGTACACGATCGTCGGAAGGGTGGATGCTCCGCAACTCTTCCGGTTCACTGGTTCACTGTTCTCGTTCGTTGTCTCACTGTTTTGAGTCGTCGTTCTCAGTCTTTTACTGCTGTTTTCGCTGTATTTCTGCTCGCCATTTCAGCTCACTGTTTCAGGTCATATTCTTCTGTTTCAGTGGACTGTTTTGATGTTCTTGGTGGACTGTTTTGGGTGCTCTTTTGGTGTTTTTAGGCTACAGTTTTGGTGTGTTTGGGGAGGTATTGGGCTGCTGTTTGGGACTGATTTCAGGGGTAGTTTCGGTGCTGCCAGGGACTGATTTCAAGGGTCAGGGGGCTGCTGTGTGTTGTTCTCGTTAATTTGGTGAAGGAAGGGTTGTTGTGTGTGTTGTTTGTGTTTTGTAGTTTGCGTGTGATATGGAGAGTGTCTTGATGTCTTGGGCGTGTATTAGAGAGAGTGGAGAGCTAGGGGTTGCCTAGGTTAGTGCATGTTTATATAGAAGAGAGCTAGGGGTTGCCCTTGTCTCACAAGGAAGAGATCTAGTTTCCAAATTAGGAATGATATGAATGGTATATACAAGATTGAGGGGGGACAAGATATTTTTAAATTGGTAGATGTCTTATTAGATTAGGAAGTCAAATATATGATTGGCTTTAATTGGTTAGGATTGATTTTAATTAGGCATATCTTATTTTAATTTTAGTATATGAATTATTTAAATTAGACATGATTTTAGTTAGTTAAGTTGGTAATTGTTTATTTTATGTTTGGTATATGTTTTATTTAATTATTTAATTAATTTAATTATTATCTTATTTAGTTAATGTTTTAATTAATATTTATTTATTTAATTTGGGATGTGTTTTATGGGCTTTGGGGGGCTAATTGGGCTGGGGTACGAGGCTAGCAGCAAAACCAGAAATACCGACTCCGTTCGAACGCCAATTCGAACGAGGCACAAACGTCCGCAATCTGCCTGACGTTCGAATGAAGTAACGAACGCAGCACCAACGAAGACAGTGAACTTGTTTATTCTGAATTCCCCCTTCCGATGTCCGTTTTCCGTGACCTCCGTGACTTAAAAGGTAGTGTCTCCAAAATGAGACTCATCATAGGGACTTATGTGTAAAAATGCAGTGCCTACAGTCGCCCCCACTTTGATGGGACTTGTGTAATGTGTAACAGTGACAATCCTATCAAAGTTATGCAATGCATTTTCACTTACCTGGCTCGCCAACTGCCACTTGACTTACCATGTGTTGAGTTGAGTTGATTTGGATGGTGAGGTGCTGCGACCCCTGGTTCATTCCCGAACCGTGCTGTGATGTGGTCCATTCCCGAACCGTTGCCGCGAGATATCCATTCTCGAACTGTTACTGTGAGGTGGTTCATTCCCGAACTGTTACTGTGAGGTGGTCCATTCCCGAACCGTTACTTTAAGGTGTCCATTCCCGAACTGTTACTGTAAGGTGGTCCATTCCCGAATCGTTACTGTGAGATGTCCATTCCCGAACTGTTACTGTAAGGTGGTCCATTCCCGAACCATTACTGTGAGGTGGTTCATCCCCGAACCGTTACTGTGAGGTGTCCATTCCCGAACTGTTACTGTAAGGTGGTCCATTCCCGAACCGTTACTGTAAGGTGGTCCATTCCCGAACCGTTACTGTGAGGTGGTTCATTCCCGAACCGTTACTGTGAGGTGTCTATTCCCGAACTGTTACTGTAAGGTGGTCCATTCCCGAACCGTTACTGTGAGGTGGTTCATTCCCGAACCATTACTGTGAGGTGGTTCATTCCCGAACCGTGCTTCCATTCTTGGAGTGCCATTCCCGGCTTGTTTATTCCTGAGCTGTATTTCCATTCTTGGAGTGCCATTCTCGGCTGTTCATTCTTGAACTGTGTTTTCATTCTTGGAGTGCCATTCTCGGCCTGTTCATTCTTGAACTGTGTTCCATTCTTGGATTGCCATTCTCGGCTTGTTCATTCTTGAACTGTGTTCCATTCTTGGATTGCCATTCTCGGCTTGTTCATTCTTGAACTCTGCTCTATTCTTGGATTGCCATTCTCGGCTTGTTCATTCTTGAACTGTCCTCCCGGACTATATCTCCATTCTCGAAGTGCCATTCTCGGCAGAACTGATCTGATGTGATGCGGGCCTCGCCCCCTAGAATGCCATACTCGGCAATGCTGATCTGATGTAAAATGGGCCTCGCCCCCAGAATGCCATACCCGGCAATGCTGATACTGATGTAATGTGGGCCACGCCCCCAGAATGCCATACCCGGCAATGCTGATACTGATGTAATGTGGGCCTCGCCCCCAGAATGCCATACCCGGCAAGACTGATACTGATGCTGATGTGGGCCTCGCCCTAAACTGATGCTGATGTGGGCCTCGGCCCTAACTACTACTGATTATGGGCCTCGCCCCCAGACTGATACTGATGTGGGCCTCGACCCTCGGGATTCATCCCAAACTGTTACTGATGATATGGGCCTCGCCCATGTGATTCGTTCCTGAAGATTGCTGACATTATACTGTTACTGCTTCTGGTTGGCTTGCATTCGGCGCTTTTTTTTTTTCTTTGAAACCTGTTATTACAAAACAGAACAAACACAAAAGGATGCAAAATGTGTTATGTGTATGCATGCATGAATGTTCCTATCCCGTCGGGTTAGGTCTTCCGTCAATTCTCTTGGTGACTGCTTAGCCTTCTTTTCCTCAGACAAGCTATTTCTTCAATCTGTCTACGTTGATCGGCTCGGTGAACTAATTCCCTTCCAAGTCTGATATCTTCACTGGCTCTATTTCCCAATTTTTGAATGTCTATCTTATCTTTTCTGTTTGCTTATTTCGAAGGTTCCCCGTGTTCATCACTGGATTCCATAGTACCAAGGTTGAATACTTTTCTCAAATATATTCATATTGTAGAAGAGTTCTAGCAAAATGAACGTCTTTATTATTGTTGAGGAAAAGAGTTCGAAAAAGTAACAAAATCAATGTCATTTAAAAAATTGGATCAAATAGACTAGGAGGAACATCTCCATCATCCGCAGCACTGCCTTCTTCCTCGGCCTATGGTTCTTCACTGTCATCCATGTAAGAAGCTTGGTGGTTGATGGTTTCTTTTCATGGGTTGGGTATTTTATGGGAATCTATAAGATCTTGAATTTCATGACTGAGGCGGGTGCAGTTGTCGGTGTCATGGCCATGTAGCTGGTGGAAGTGACAATAAAGGTTCACATTTATGTGTGGTGGTGGGGGGGTGTGGAAGTGGCTTGCCTTCTAAGGGTTTCAAGATTCCTTGTCCCTGTAACTTTTCAAATACCTTCGACAAAGGTCTACCAAGGTTGGAAAATTGCCGGTTTCTGATGGCAGCGACTTCGGCAGTAGCGGGCTTTGTCTCAGAAGGCCCCCCAAAAGTTCTTTTATTCTGGCCATAAAACTTTCTGTTTTCAGCCTCATCTTCCTCAATATCCATGACAGTTTCCCTCAACTGTCGAAAATCAGAAATCATCGAAGTCATCCTCCTCAGCTTACCATAAATAGAGGGCTTGGTGCCCTTGATAATCATCTTAATTTGGTCTTTCTCTGAAGGCCGAGTCTGCATTTTCAAAAGCTGGCTTCTCCAGCGATCCACATACTCTTTGAAACTTTCCTCTGGCTTCTGTTTAGTGTTCTCCAAATCTCGGAGTGACAAGTCAATCTCTAAGTCTGTAACATACTGCTTCAGAAAAGCATCAGCTAGTTCCCTCCAATCTTCCTTAACCTTCTTCTCAAGGCTATGATACCAAACCACAGGTGCCCCCTCAAGTGACATCCCAAACATCTTTTGGACTTGGCGCTGTGATAGGCCCACTGAACTCATGACTGAGACATATTGCTGCAGATGGACTCTTGGGTCTCCATTCCCATTAAACTTGGCCATGTCGGGTATTTTAAACTGAGCTGGCAGCTGTTCTCCGAAGGTCATTGCCTCATAATCTAACAACTCTTCATGTTTACCCCTCATTTTGCGGGTAACTGTTTCAACCTGATCCCGAAGCTTCTGAAATTCTGTCTGAGACCCAATCACTTTGCCTGTTGCATACTCTGCTATGTCATCATCAAAAGTGGGGACATCATCCCCCGATCTGACCGGAGGCTCTTCGCGCCTTACATTCTCAGAATTTCCCCCAGCACGGGGCACATCCATATCTTTCATGGCAGTAGTCAAGGCTTGCAACTGTTCAGTAATCTTGGCGAAACCATTCTCCAACTGATCTATCCGGGATACATCAATATCTGATTCACTCATGTCTGTTCTCAGTATTTTGGTGAGTCTTCCCTTTTTTCTAACCCAACGGGAATCTATGATGGCTTTCAGAACACAAGGGTTAACATGATATATGTATTCATGGGGTGCATACGATGCATTATATGCATGCGATACAAGAAATATATCAACTCATTAAAATTTTCACACAAATCGGCTCATCATCATTTTAGAAGTTTTTGGGCTAACTGTCATAGGAGTGAACTCGTCCCAGTTTAAATGGCCCAACTAGGCATGGGCATTATCGAATTCGGATCGGATCGAACCGAATCCGAATTCGATCCGATCCGAAATTCGTGGATATTTATGATCTGATCGGATCGGACCAGCTAAACGAACTCGATCCGATTCGATCCGATAATTATCGGGTCGAATCGGATCAATCTGATCCGATTCGATTCGAATCGGATCGGATCGGTCCGATTCGAAATCAGACTATTTCGAATCGGACCAATCCGATTCGATTCGGATCGGATTGATCCGATTCGAAAAAGTCTGATTTTGAATCGGACCGATCCGATTCGAATCGGATGAGACAGAATGCATACACACCAACAATACAACAAATAACATGACATCGAGAAATCGCCAGCCTAATCTGGTTTTGACAGTACACACAACATTCAACAATAACAAATAACAATAATACAACATGACCACAAGATGAAAAAAAAAAATAGTAGTTAAACAATAATACTACAAGATGTCAAGATCAACAAAACTACAAAAGCCAAAATTTTCACTAATAGTAGTGAGTAGTGACAGTACACACAACACAACCAACATGACCACAATATCAATCCACAATACTATCTAGTATCCCCACCCCAGTGTCCTTCCAATTCCAGCACGACAGCAGCACAACAACATCAAGCCTGCAAAAGATGGAAATTATGAAACATTAAACAATGTTTCTGAAATATAAAATATAAGTATATAACCACTTCATAATTCATATCGTACTCAAAATCAAAGAAAAACATAACTTTGTCAAAATTGTACCTTCAAAGATAATTCGCCTCAAACTCTGTTGCCAACGACATGATCCGGTGATTGTGATTCAGATTGTAACTTGTGTCTTGTGATATTCTTCAAATAAAATAAAATAAAAAATTATTCACAGTTTGTAAGTTTGCATTTAATGGTATTCATTATAACAATTAAAAAACTAATTAAGTAAAAAATTTTATTTTTACCTTCCTCAAGTTTTTCGTAGTACTCTGCCTCCAATAACATTGCTTCCACTTCATTGGTTTTGTCAATTGTAAGTCTATTCCGTATCCAATTTTGAGTGCATATTAGAGCCTCGACCATAACGGGAGTTAATGAGCTACGAAAACTGTCAAGAACACGACCGCCCGTACTAAATACCGATTCAGATGCCACAGTCGATACCGGCATTGCAAAAATATCACGAGCAATCCTAGCCAAAATTGGATACTTACCGGTATTTGTTTTCCACCACATCAGAACACTAAAGTTAGGGTCACGACTAATCTCATAGGGTTCCATTAAATACATTTCAACCTCAGTACTATCCTCTTGATGCATTGCATGACTAGTCTGAAAAACTTGAAATGGATCATCAGGTTGCACGTTTGTATTGCGCTTACGGACTCTATCTTGTACTCGCGGTCTAACAAATGGCTGAGATTGTGTAGCACTAGACCCCTCTCCACCAACACCAGTTACACCCCCAGCCCTTGATCCATCACAGTCAACAAACAACCCATTTGTGCCATATCAATCATTATACATATCGTATAATCTCTTCAATAATTTCTAGAAGACTTTCTCATTTCCTCTCTCTTCACATCATCATTATCAAAAAGTATAGCAAAGAAAACAGAGGCAAATGTCATCTTCCGTCGTGGATCAAGAATAGTACTGACAATCAATAATTTATTGATTTTGGCAGTGGTCTCCCAATATTTATCAAACTTCATCTTCATAGATAATGCCATGTCATGCAAAAGAGGATGTTTATTACGCGCCAGGTTTTTCAAACTTGTATGAATCTTGCAAATCTCATTGTAGGTGAAACAAGATGTGACGGTGGATGAGGCACTGAACATATTCGTTGCATCATAAAAAATCTCCAAAAAATCAGCAAAGTATTGAGCTTTCTCCCAATCTATATCTGTAGGAGGCCCAACCCTTTTGCTCCCATTTTCATCATCTCTAAAATATGGAGCATAGTGACCATCATCATCAATCATTCGATCAAAGGCCTTCTGAAAGTCTAATGCAGCATTCAACATTAAGTAGGTGGAATTCCACCTGGTAGGAATATCTAAGATGACACTGCCCTTGCTCTCAATCTTCTCACGTGCTACCGCCGATTTAAATGCTTCCAATATTGATGGAGAAGATCTCACATACTTAACAGCATTTCGAATTGCTATAATGCTGTCATCCATTTGTTTCAAACCATCAGACACAACTAAGTTTAATATGTGAGCACAACACCGCATATGCACATACTCTCGATTAAGCACCAATGCATCTCCCCTCCACGTCCTCATCTTCCTCACCAACTGTTGGATGGCTACGGCATTGGCACTGGCGTTATCCACAGTTATAGTAAAAATTCTCTCAATACCCCAACTGTAAACAAGACTCTATTAACCTTCCGATAGTGTCTCCTTTGTGATTGTTAATTGGACAGAAGCTAAGGATTCGCCGATGCAACTGCCAATCATTGTCTATAAAATGTCCAGTGATAACCATGTAATTAATATTTTGAATTGACGTCCATAATCGGTGGTCAAACTAACTCTCTGATAACCCGCAGATAAAATACTCTTCAACATCACTTTTTCATCAGCAAACAACTGTAGGATATCTCTCGTTATAGTCCTACGAGATGGACATCAAAACGAGGGACGGCAACACTACAGAAATGTCGAAAACCCTCTTTCTTTATAAAGCTAAATGGTAGCTCGTCAACAATGATCATCTTCACAGCTGCTTTCCGACACGCTGCTTGATTGAAATGACCATCTCTCACGGAGAGATTTCCACTTGTGCCTCCCTCTTCACCAACCCCAACCAAAACACCTTGTGCTTCACAATAAGCCAAATATGATTTGCAGGCCTCCATATGCCTCTTCAAGTTGGTTGTTGACCGATCCTTTGAACTACAAGCATAAGTCTTCTGACAATACATACATTCAGCCCTATCTTGATTATCTTCACACATGCGGAAAACTTTCCACACTTCAGATCTTCTATTTCTTGTTTTATTTGCTACTGATGTGATTGATGGCGATGAATCATGTTTTTTTGACAATGGCGGTCTCTCGGAGTTTGAGGGAACTTTTCTCTTCTGTTTCCTTGGTTCTCGTAATTGTGCATCAAATGAATCTGATTCCGACCCACTACTGTAGGGTGAGCTTTCAAACCCACTCATCTACAACAAAAATAAAATAGACAATTAGAATTAGAATGCATTAGTTTACATGTTGAATGCATTAGTTTACATGCTCAAACTTGCAAGTACATCAAACTTGACTTGTTCCATTCTACATAACCATATGAGTTGAATCAGTTGATGAATGCACCATTCTATAGTACCATTCAGTATCACAAGTGAGGAACCAAACGCATGAATTAACATATGTAACACTAGGTGAGCCTCTATAAGGACTAAGGTCATTGATTAATGATTAATAGAAATATTGCATTTAGTTTAAAATCTGGAAACTGGAATTGACATTTCACAGGTTTTTTATAAATAATCAAATATATCAACCTGTCCAGCACCAAAATCCCCAAGATTCACAGCACATAGCTTTCAAGCTTACACCTACAAACAAGGCACATATTCTTTCCAGTTTCCACAACAAACTATTCTGGTCACAATCTATAATCTAGATTTTTTTTTTTACGAATGATAAATGAAGAGGAATCTGTTATTGCATACACTAGCAATCTATGTGATCGATAACCTTGCCAGTTGCCAGATTTACACAAAACTGCAGTCTGCAGATAGCTTATGAAATAATTCCCTTTTCAAAAGAAGGAACTTCAGAAGAAAAATGAATCAAAACACATCTAACACATCTACACACACTGAATATACAATCAATACTGATTCAAGAACTTTAAAACAAAGTAAATGCTAATTCAGCAGAATCAAAACACATGTAATTGCTAATTCGGCAGAATCAAAATTCAAAACACATCTAAAATTCGGCTAAATGCTAACTACAGAGAATCTGAGAATCAGATTTGATGCGAAGGGAACAAACTTACTTTCTTGATTTCTTAAATTTGATGCGTCTCAATGAAACAAGCAAATCAATGCTTGCTCAAAGATTAATGCTTTGCTTTGAACCCTAATTCGTGAGAAGTCAGAAGCAATTGGACTGAAGTGGAAGACTGAAGAGAAGTCAGAAGAGAAGATGGAAGAGTGGAAGGATGGAGACCGAAGCAATTGGATATTTAGATTATGAATTGAAGCTTTGCTTTGAACCCTAATTCGTGACTCGAGTCGTGATGGAGAGTGGAGACCGAAGCAATTGGCTGGAGACCGAAGCAATTAAGGTTGTGAATCAGAGTGCAAAACGACGTCGTTTAAGAAACCCTAAAACGACGTCGTTTTGCATTTCAATCAAAATAAAAAAAAAACGGTCGGATCGATTCGGATCGGATAAAATCCGATCCGATCCGAAATCCGTCGAACCACACTGACTCCATTCGATCGGATTGAATAACCAGATCCGATCCGATTTGATCCGAAAAATTCGGATTGGATCGGATCGGATCGGTTCGAAACCGATCCGATGCCCACCCTTAGGCCCAACGAGTTCACATCTCATGGCAAAGAGCCCAACTAAATCCAAATGATAATATTCCGAACACAATCATAAAATGACCCATTGTTATTTAGAAGCCTTTTGGCCCAATCGTCATAAGATATGTTCTTGTCCCAGTTTAAATGGCCCAACAAGCCCATATCTCATGACAAAAGACCCAGATGGATTCAAATAGCAATGTTCCCAAACATAAGCATACAATGAAGATATTATAAACATAAAATAATAACTTCTACCGTGTGGCCCACCATCATTTCAGAAGCTTTGGGCCTAATTGTCATAAGATACGAACCTGCCCCAGTTTAAATGGCCCAGCAAGTTCGCATTTTTGACAAAGAGTCCAATTCATCCAAATGATAATGGTCCTAAAGCACAAGGAAATATTTTTATAGGCTATACAACCCGGTCTACGCATGGGTTCGTGGGAGTATGGACAAAGGCTCTCATCGACGAAGGATGGCCCACAACTAGGTCTCCTCAATCAAGGGTTCGAGCAACCAAGTGAGCACACCCTTTTTTATACACTAAGGTACGTGCCAACGAGCTATGGTGTGTGACTGACTGTCAAATGGATTTCCCGTTGTAGATTCCCCAGAGGGAAGGTGGAGCGAGGCTCACTTAAATACCCAAGCCTCTTAGTCTCTTATCGCTTGGTGTCAGGAATAAACAACGAGTCCTCCAAATTAGTCCATCACAATAGGCTACGAGTAGATGGCTATCTAGGTGCCTTCACAACTTTTCCTTCTAGAAAGGTAGTGAGTGAAGGAAGACACCAAAACATTACTTAGCCTCAAAATGCCTTTGATTACAACCCCCATTTCACACATTTGTAGACACGGTTAATTAAAGCATAAATCTATACATTACAATGCATTATTTCGGGGCCGATTCTCTATCCCCAGTGGAGTCGCCAGACTGTGGGAACACAGGAATCTGGGTGACGCAATGCTGTTCCAGGCTCGGGGGCCTAGTTGGGAGTACGGAATATCCAACGGAGGACTAAACCGGAGAATAAGGGAGTCGCCACCCGGTGTGAACCGGGACAAAGATTTAAGGCCGCACTCACCCCTCGCAAGGGAAGACCTCAAACCATTGGGTTCGGAATGGTCCCTTACTTATGCAACTTGTAATGTAAAGATTTATACAATAATCCAACCAAGCCTATGACATATATTTCCAAGTGCAACACAATCCTAGATTCACATGCTTAAAAGTATAGTTTACATCTAACATACATGAAACCAAATCTTATTGCCAAATTCACATGCTCAAAAGTAGGCCTTTGCAACAACAAGCACATAACGTCATAAGAATTCAATCATTCATGTAAATATAAACACAAACAGTCATGGTAACATTTGCGTGTAATGTAAAGGAAATCAAAATGACGACAAATAATATTGTAGACGCATAACGGAAACAGACAACTAGAGAGGTAATACAAATGCATAGCGTACAAAGGGGTAACCATATGCTAAGATGGACATGTCGTAATGTGATGCAAGAGGATCTGTTTACCGTGTGCGTTCGTGCAGCGTTCGTAGACGCGTTCGAACGGTAAACAGAAGGTTCTCGTTCGAGTAGCGTTTGTAAACACGTTCGAACGGAAATGAAACAGAATGCTGACGTTCGTATAGCGTTTGTGAACGCGTTCGGACGGAAATGAAACAGAATACTCACGTTCGTGTGGCGTTTGTGAACGCGTTCGAACGGAAATGAAACAGAATGCTCACGTTCGTATGGCGTTCGTGAACGCGTTCGAACGGAAATGAAACAGAATACTCACGTTCGTGTGGCGTTTGTGAATGCGTTCGAACGGAAATGAAATAGAATGCTCACGTTCGTATGGCGTTCATGAACACGTTCGATAGAAATAAGACCTGATTCATGACAAGGCAAAATACATGCGCGTTCGAGTTGCATTCGTAAACGCGTTCGAACGGGAACAGAACTGATGCATGAAATAGGACGTAATACATAAATGACAAATAGTACAATGCGAGGCGCGGCGAAGCATCGTGGTAATGGATTTTAGCCTCTTCAATTAGAGGACCTCTCATCGCACTTACTAAGCCCATACGCTCGATCGCATCATGCATACAAACATAAAGACAATCATATCAAACTAAGTATACCCGATTGAACGTATCTTGCTTTCAACCGGACACACATCAACCGGCGCGGAAAAGCATCGTGGTAAAGGGCTTTAACCCCTTCCTATAGGGGATCTTTCATTCCACTTACTAAGCCCATGCGCTTGATTGAACCATGCATACAAACATAAAGACAATCATATCAAACTAAGTATGCCCGATTGAACGTATCTTGCATTCAACCGGACACACTTCAACCGGCGCGGCAAAGCATCGTGGTAAATGGCTTTAACCCCTCCCCATAGGGGATCTTTCATTCCACTTACTAAGCCCATGCGCTCGATTAAATCATGCAGTACTAAGCAACATATAGAATTCAAGTGACGAGAAATAAATAAACCAAAGCAACACAAAACAAGAGAAGGTGTCGTTTACTCAAGTGGTACGTTGAGTTGTATCCCAAGTACAGACCCCACTACCATCCATTCGGATTCGGCTTCGGAATTTACGTCTGGGTTTCCATCCTATATACCACAAGAGACGACACTCTTCCATTTCATTCAAGCCACAACATGCATCCATAAACGACTCTCATGTGAATAGAATTCAATAATAAAAAAAACGAATATAAACTAAAAAGGGTGCCCTCAGGTCTAACCTTTTAAATCACCTCTCGGATGTACGGTACACGATCGTCGGAAGGGTGGATGCTCCGCAACTCTTCCGGTTCACTGGTTCACTGTTCTCGTTCGTTGTCTCACTGTTTTGAGTCGTCGTTCTCCATCTTTTGCTGCTGTTTTCGCTGTATTTCTGCTCGCCGTTTCAGCTCACTGTTTCAGGTCCTATTCTTCTGTTTCAGTGGACTGTTTTGATGTTCTTGGTGGACTGTTTTGGGTGCTCTTTTGGTGTTTTTAGGCTACAGTTTTGGTGTGTTTGGGGAGGTATTAGGCTGCTGTTTTGGACTGATTTCAGTTGTAGTTTCGGTGCTGTCAGGGACTGATTTCAAGGGTCAGGGGGCTGCTGTGTGTTGTTCTCGTTAATTTGGTGAGGGAAGGGTTGTTGTGTGTGTTGTTTGTGTTTTGTAGTTTGCGTGTGATATGGAGAGTGTCTTGATGTCTTGGGCGTGTATTAGAGAGAGTGGAGAGCTAGGGGTTTCCTAGGTTAGTGCATGTTTATATAGAAGAGAGCTATGGGTTGCCCTTGTCTCACAAGGAAGAGATCTAGTTTCCAAATTAGGAATGATAGGAATGGTATATACAAGATTGAGGAGGGACAAGATATTTTTAAATTGGTAGATGTCTTATTAGATTAGGAAGTCAAATATATGATTGGCTTTAATTGGTTATGATTGATTTTAATTAGGCATATCTTATTTTAATTTTAGTATATGAATTATTTAAATTAGGCATGATTTTAGTTTAAGTTGGTAATTGTTTATTTTATGTTTGGTATATGTTTTATTTAATTATTTAATTAATTTAATTATTATCTTATTTAGTTAATGTTTTAATTAATATTTATTTATTTAATTTGGATGTGTTTTATGGGCTTTGGGGGGCTAATTGGGCTGGGGTACGAGGCTAGCAGCAAAACCAGAAACACCGACTCCGTTCGAACGCCAATTCGAAAGAGGCACGAACGTCTGCAATCTGCCTGACGTTCGAACGAAGTAACGAACGCAGCACCAACGAAGACAGTGAACTTGTTTATTCTGAATTCCCCCATCCGATGTCCGTTTTCCGTGACCTCCGTGACTTAAAAGGTAGTGTCTCCAAAATGAGACTCATCATAGGGACTTATGTATAAAAATGCAGTGCCTACACTAAGCCCATGCACTAATAACATAATGCATATAAAAATAAAGACAATGATATCGGACTTTGTATACCCGATTGAACACATCTTACATTCAACCGAATATATGTCATCTGGCGCGGCGAAGCATCGTGGTAAAGGATTTTAACCCCTCGAAACAGAGGACCTTTAATCCAACTTACTAAGCCCATGCGCTAATGACATAATGCATATAAAAATAAAGACAACGATATCGAACTTTGTATACCCGATTGAACACATTTTACATTCAACCGAATATACGTCATCCGGCGCGGCAAAGCATCGTGGTAAAGGATTTTAACCCCTCGAAATAGAGGACCTTTAATCCAACTTACTAAGCCCATACGCTTTATCTCATCATTACACAAACAAATAACATGCAGAATTTAAATAACGGATAATAAACGAATCAAACAACATAAAACAAAATATGCACCGTTTGCTCAAGTGGTACGTGGAGTTGTATCCTAAGTACAGACCGCACTACCGTCCATTCGGATTTGGCTACAAAATTTATGTCTGGGTTTCCATCCTATATACCACAAGAGGCGACACAATGTCCATTTTATTCAAAGCCACAACATGCATCCATGAACGACTCTCATACGAAATAAATAACTAAAACGATTAAAAGATGAATAAAAATAAATACGAAGAGTGCCCTCAGGTCTAACCTTTTATGTCGACTCTCGGAAGTACCGTACGCGGTCGTCGGAAGGGTGGATGCTCCGTAACTCATTCGGTTCACTGGTTCAACGTTCCCCTTCGCTGCTTCGCTACTCAAGCTATTGTTTTGACTATGTTTTTCTGCTGTTTTCCTGCTGTATTTTGGTCACTATTTTTGGTGTTTTAGGCTACTATTTTTGCGGTTTTTTAAGGGTTCGGGGCTGCGGTTTTTACGGGTGCAGTTTCGATTTTCTGGGGACTGTTTTGTGCAATTTTGAGACTATTTTGGGGTATTTTTTGGGACTATTTTGGGTCGATTAGATGGCTGTATTTTGGCTGTGGCGTGAGGTCTTGAGAGAGGCTGATGGCTGTTGCTAATGGCGATGTGGGGGCAGTTGCGTGACTGTCTTTGGAGGCTGTGTGCGTGCAATTTTGAATATATTTTGACGACTTGTGGGCTGTGTGTCGGTAAGGTGAAGTTTGTGTGAGAAAGGTGAAACGTGAAAGGAGAGTGTGAATGGAGTGTGTTTTAACCGATGTGGGAGCTTTGTGAAGAGAGGGGTTGTTGTGTTATTGGCGTGAGTGAGGATGGGGTGGTTTTAAGCTTGTTGCTTCATTGTCGGTTGAGTCAGGGTGAGGGTTTCGGTGCAGCCGAGAGGAGTTAAGGGGCTGTGAGGGTGCTGGTTGCTAGGGATTTTTTGCTAAGGGTTTGTGTTGTTTTCTTTTGTGCTCGGTCGTGCGTGCAGTGTTCTGTTTGTGGCTGCAATGTATGCATGGTAGGAATTGGCTGTGATTTTTGTTTTGGCCGTGTGAGAGAGAGATTAGGGCTTTTGTTTTTTTGATGATTGCCATGAATATGAATGAGAGGAGAGAGGTCCCAAGGGTTGGGAAAAGTGTTTCTTTTATAGACAAAGGTTAAGGTTAAATCTTGTGGGAGAAGGAATGAGAGGTCATGCAATAAAGGTGAGATATTTCTTAGTGTCATGCAAGGAAAGCAAGAGATTGATTGGGGGACAAAATTTGGTTTAATTAGGAAGTTAAAATATTTGATTTATGTTAGTTATGCATGAGATTAGTTCTATTAGGAATATGATATATTTGATTTATGTTAATTAGGTAGGCAATTATTTTAAATTGGTATATGATTTTTAGATTTTATTTAATTCCCCATGTGTTAAATATGTGTTTTATTAATTTGGATGTGTTTTATGGGCTTTGGTGGGCTAATTGGGCTTCGGTGTGAGGCTAATTGGGCTTGGGTGTGAGGCTAGCAGCAAAACCAGAAATACCGACACCGTTCGAACGCCGATTCGAACGCTACACGAATGCCCGCAATCTGCTTGACGTTCGAACGTGGTCACGAACGCAGCATGAACGAAAACAGTGAACTTGTGAAATGAATCTGATGACATGCTTTTTCTGAATTTCCCCTTCCGACGTCCGTTTCCCGCGACTTCCGTGACTTAAAAGGTAGTGTCTCCAAATGAGATTCATCATAGGGACTTATATGTAAAAATGCAGTGCGTACAGTATCAATCAATAATAATAGTAGGATTATTATTGTTAACGGTTGTTTTTCGTTCCAGAGCTAATTAAGGAAATATACTTCTCGAACAAACCTCTCACGAGCAGTGAATTTATTCGGTTAATTGGGAATCGAAGCAAACTTAGCAAGAATGCAGTGCGTACAGTCGCCCCCACTTTGATGGGACTTGTGTAATGTGTAACTGTGACAGTCCTATCAAAGTTATGCAATGTATTTTTACTTACCTGGCTCGCCAGCTGCCACTTGACTTTCCATTTGTTGAGTTGAGTTGATTTGGTGGTGATGTGCTGTGACCCCTGGTTCATTCCCGAACCGTGCTCCATTCTTGGAGCACCATTCTCGGCATCTGTTATGTGTGCTCCATTTTGGAGCGCCATTCGGCATCTGTTGTGTGTGCTCCATTTTGGAGCGCCATTTTCGGCATCTGTTGTGTGTGCTCTATTTTGGAGGGCCATTTTCAGCATTTGTTGTGTGTGCTCCATTTTGGAGCGCCATTTTCGGCATCTGTTGTGTGTGCTCCATTTTGGAGTGCCATTTTCGGCATATGTTGTGTGTGCTCCATTTTGGAGCGCCATTTTCGGCATCTGTTGTGTGTGCTCCATTTTGGAGCGCCATTTTCGGCATCTGTTGTGGTCCATTTCAGAACCGTGTTGTGCGAGAATGTGGCTCATTTTTGAACCGTTACTTGATGAGATGGTCTTTGCCGCTACAATCATGCGAATACAAAACAAAAATTGCATGTATGTGATATGTATGCATGTATGCATGGATATGTTTCCTATTCCGATGGGTTAGGCCTTCCTTGGTCCATTTTCAAACCGTGCTCCATTTTCGGAGTGCCATTTTCGGCGTTTGATGTGATAGTGGTCCATTTTCGAACCGTGCTCCACTTTCGGAGTGCCATTTTTGGCGTTCTGATGATGTGTGGGCCTCGACCTTGAGACGCATCCCGAAACTACAATTGCTGATACAGTGGGTCCATGACCTTGGGACGCATCCCAATAAATATAACGGAAAACGGGGGCCTCGACCCTGGGACGCATCCCGATAACGTTGACAATGTGGGTCACGACCCTGAGATGCATCCCCAAAACTGCTGATGATGTGGGTCACGATCCTGGAACGCATCCCCAAAACCGCTGATACTGATACTGATGTGGGCCTCGCCCCTAGGACTCATCCCCAAACTGATACTGATGTAGGCCTAGCCCCCAGACTGATACTGATATGGGCCTCGCCCCCAAACTGATACTGATGTGGGCCTAGACCCCAGACTGATACTGATATGGGCCTCGCCCCCAAACTAATACTGATGTGGGCCTAGCCCCCAAACTGATACTGATATGGGCCTCGCCCCCAAACTGATACTGATATGGGCCTCGCCCCAAAATGATACTGATATGGGCCTCGCCCCCAGACTGATACTGATATGGGCCTCGCCCCAAACTGATACTGATATGGGCCTCGCCCCCAGACTGATACTTATATGGGCCTCGCCCTAAACTGATACTGATATGGGCCTCACCCCCAGACTGATACTGATATGGGCCTCGCCCCAAACTGATACTGATATGGGCCTCAACCCTGGGACTCGTCCCCAAATCGCTGATGTCATATTGATGCTTCTGATTGGCTTTCATTTGCCGTTTTCTCTCTTTCTTCTTCAAAACCTGTGAACAGAAAACAAACACAAAACACAAAAAGGAATGCAAAATATGTTACGTGTATGCATGCATGCGTGAATGAGTTTCCCATCACGTTGGGTTAGGTCTTCCGCCAATTCCCTTGATGACTGCTCGGTCTTTTCGTCCTCTGGCAAAGTACTGCTTCAATATGTCGACGTTGATCGGCTTGGTGAACTCATTTCCTTCCAAGTCTGACAACCTCACTGCCCCATTTCCTATTACTGAACAGTTATTCTGTCTTTTCTACTTGTTTTTTTTTTTTTGGGAATCCCCCGTGTTCTGAGTGTCGCTGAATATCATGGTATCAGGGTTGAATGCTTTTGTCAAATATACTCATGTCATGCAGGTTGAAAGGACTCAGACAAGTAGGCGAAATGGATGTCTTTATCATTATTCAGGAAAAGGTTCAAAACAAGTAGACGAAGTCGATGTCTTTATTAAAAATGCAGAAAATAAAACGGAAAGAATAGTTCCATTGCATTCTTCCTTGGCCTATGGTTCTTCACTGCTGTCATCCTCTATCCTCATGGAAGAAGCTGGGTGGTTGAGAGCTTGGAGGATGAAGCTTTCGGGTAGGCCAGAGTTGATCATATAGGTGGGTGGTGGAACAGAGTGGTAATTTGGTAGGGGGTTCAGATGTGTGTTGGGTTGTTCTTTCTCAGGATCAGGTATTTTATGGGCATCAATGAGGTTTTGGATTTCATGCCTAAGGTGGGTACAGTTCTCAGTTTCATGGCCTCTCCTCTGATGGAAGTGACAATACAGGCTTAGGTCAAGGTTGGGTGGTATAGGATCTGGAAGTGGTTTAGGCTCTAAGGGTTTTAAGAGTCATTGTCCCTTCAACTTTTCAAATACCTTCGACAAATGTCTACCAAGGTTGGAGAATTGCATGTTTCTGATGGCAGCGATTTCGGCAGCAGCGGGCTTGGTCTCAGAATGCCCCCTAAAAGTCCTCTTATTCTGGCCATAGAACTTTATGTTCTCAGCTTCTTCTTCTTCTATATCCATGGCAGTTTCCCTCAACTGTCAAAAATCTGCAATCATGGAGGTCATTCTCCTCAGCTTGCCATAAATGGAGGGCTTGGTGCCCTTGATGATCATTTTGATTTGGTCCTTCTTTGAGGGCCGAGTCTGCATCTTCAGAAGCTGGCTTCTCCAGCGGTCTACATACTCCTTGAAGCTTTCTTCTGGCTTCTGCTTAGTGTTCTCCAAATCACGGAGTGACAAATCAATCTCCAAGTCTGTAACATACTCTTTCAGAAATGCATCTGACAATTCCCTCCAATCTTCCTTAATATTTCTTTCAAGGCTATGGTACCACACTACGGGTGCCCCCTCAAGTGACATCACAAACATCTTCTGAACTTGGCGTTGTGTCAGGCCCACTGAACTCATAATTGACATATATTGTCAGAGATGGACCCTCGGGTCCCCATTCCCATTGAACTTGGCCATATCAGGCATTTTGAACTGAGCTGGCAGCTGTTCTTTAAAGGTCATCGCCTCATAGTCTAGTAAGTCTTCGTCCTTACCCTTCATCCTATGGGTAACAGACTCTACCTGGTCACGGAGTTTCTGTATCTCGGCCTGAGATCTAATCTCTCTGCCTGTTGCATACTCTGCCATGTCATCATCAAAAGCGGGGATATCATCCCCCAACCCATTCAGAGGCTCTGCACGCCTCACATTCTCAGAATTTCCCCCAGCACGGGGCACATCCATATTTTCCATGGCAGTAGTCAAGGCTTGCAACTGTTCGGTAATTTTAACAAAACCATCCTCCAGTTGGTCCATGCGAGATATCTCGTTATCGGATGTACTCATATCTGTTACCGGTCTTTTAGTGAGTCTTCCATCTTCCCTAACCCAACGGGACTCTATGATATCTTTTAGACATAGAGGGTGTTAACAGTATATATGTATGCATGAGATAAATGAGATGCATGCAATACAAGGAATATATCAACTCATTAAAATTTTCACACAAATCGGCCCATCATCATTATAGAAGCTTTTGGGCTAACTGTCATATGAGTGAACTCGTCCCAGTTTAAATGGCCCAACAAGTTCACATCTCATGGAAAGAAGTCCAACCGTATCCAAATGATAATGTTCCTAAACACAAACATATAATGGCCCATTGGCGTTTTAGAAGCTTTTGGCCCAATCATCATTAGATACGTTCTTGTCCCAGTTTAAATGGCCCAACAAGCCCATACTTCATGACAAAAGGTCCGAATGAATCCAAACGACAATGTTCCCAAACACAAGCATACATAGATAATTTCTACATAGTGGCCTATCAACATTTCAGAAGCTTTTAGCCCAACTGTCATAGGATACGAACTCGTCTCAGTTTAAATTGCCCAACAAGTTCGCATTTCTGACAAGAAGTCCAACTGCATCCAAATGAGGATGGTCCAGAAGCACAATGAAATAGTTGCCATAGGCCATACAACCCCGGTCTACGTGTGGGTTTGCGGGAGTGTAGACAAAGACTCTCGCTGGCGAAAGATTGCCCACAACTAGGTCTCCCCACTCAAGGGTTCGAGCGACCAAGTGAGCGCACTTTTTTATACCTTACAGTACGTGCCAACGAGTTATGGTGTGTGACTGACTGTCAGATGGATTTCCTGTTGCAGATTCCCCAGAGGGAGGGTGGAGCGAGGCTCTCTTAAGTACCCAAACCTCTTAGGCTCTTATCGCTTGGTGACAGGAATAAACAACGAGTCCTCCAAATTAGTCCATCACAATAGGCTACGAGTAAATGATAATCTAGGTGCCATCACAACTTTTTCTTATAGAAAGGTAGTGAATGAAGGAAGACACCAAACCATTATCCAGCCTTAAAAGTGCCTTTGATTAAACCCCTTTTAACCCACAGTAGACACGGTTAATTAAAGCACAAATCATAATATTACAAGACATTATTTCGGGGCCGATTCTCTATCCCAAGTGGAGTCGCCAGACTGTGGGAACACAGGAACTGGGCGACGCATGTTGTTCTGGGCTCGCGACGCGGTTGGGAGTACGGAGTAGCCCGCGGAGGACTAAACCGGAGAATGATGGAGTCACCACCCGGTGTGAACCGGGATAAAGATTTAAGGCCGCACTCACCCCTCGCAAGGGAAGACCTCAAACCATTGGGTTCGTAATGGTCCCTTACTTATGCTACTTGTAATAAAATGATTTGTGCAATAATTCAACCAAGCCTAAGCAATATTTATTTCCAAGGATAATTTACTCCTAAGTTCGCATGCATAAGTACAAGGCTCATATCTAAGTTTGCATATAACCCATGTCCGGATTTTCATACAACCTATTTGCATTTAATCTATGTCCCAATTTGCATACAACCTATTTGCATATAATCTATGTCCAAATTTGCATACATAACGATAAATACGGCTAGCATACAATGTCATAAGCACATTACATTCGATCATAGGCATGCTAGTAGATAATAATTGTACAATCACGCATGAAAGCAAATTGGAATAACGGCGAACATGCAATAGCACACGGCAATCTCATGAACATACTCCGATCATATAATACGGAAAACAAATGGTATGATTGATTACATGATACAAGAGAAATCACCTAAGAAACAATTATGCATGACATGTGATGAAAGGGACTCAGTTCAGTGTATGCGTGTTCGTGTAGCGTTTGAAAACGCGTTCGAACGGTAAATAGAAGGTTCATGTTCGTATATCATTTGAGAACGCATTCGAACGGGACCAGACCTGATGCATGATAAAACAAAGGAAATACGTGCACGTTCGAGTAGCGTTAGTAAACGCGTTCGAATGGTAAACAGAAGGTTCGCGTTCGTATATCGTTCGTAAATGGGTTCGAACGAACTGAGACAGAAGACATGCGTTCGTGCGGGCATTCTGAAACACGTTCGAACGGGGTTACAGCAGTGACCTCAAAAAAGGCAGTAAACAATATGACACATACGTGAACAGAAGAATAGATGACACCTAATAAATAATAATGGGCTACAAGGCGCGGAAAAGCATCGTGGTAAAGGATTTTAACCTCTCGAAATGGAGGACCTTTAATCCGACTTACTAAGCCCATGGGCTAATAACATAATGCATATAAAAATAAAGACAACGATATCGGACTTTGTATACCCGATTGAACACATCTTACCCTCAACTGAATATACGTCATCCGGCGCGGTGAAACATCGTGGTAAAGGATTTTAACCCCTCGAAACGGAGGACCTTTAATCTAACTTACTAAGCCCATGCGCTAATAACATAATGCATATAAAAATAAAGACAACGATATCGGACTTTGTATACCCGATTGAACACATCTTACATTCAACCGAATATACGTCATCTGGCGCGGCGAAGCATCGTGGTAAAGGATTTTAACCCCTCGAAACAGAGGACCTTTAATCCAACTTACTAAGCCCATGCGCTAATGACATAATGCATATAAAAATAAAGACAACGATATCGGACTTTGTATACCCGATTGAACACATCTTACATTCAACCGAATATACGTCATCCGGCGTGGCAAAGTATCGTGGTAAAGGATTTTAACCCCTCGAAACGGAGGTCCTTTAATCCAACTTACTAAGCCCATACGTTTTATCTCATCATTACACAAACAAATAACATGCAGAATTTAAATAACGGATAATAAACGAATCAAACAACATAAAATAAAATATGCACCGTTTGCTCAAGTGGTACGTGGAGTTGTATCCCAAGTACAGACCGCACTACCGTCCATTCGGATTCGGCTACGAAATTTATGTCTAGGTTTCCATCCTATATACCACAAGAGGCGACATATTTTCCATTTTATTCAAAGCCACAACATGTATCCATGAACGACTCTCATACGAAATAAATAACTAAAACGATTAAAAGATGAATAAAAATAAATACGAAGAGTGCCCTTAGATCTAACCTTTTTTGTCGACTCTCGGAAGTACCGTACGCGTTCTTCGGAAGGTTAGATGCTCTGCAACTCATCCGGTTCACTGGTTCAACATTTCCCTTCGTTGCTTCGCTACTCAAGCTACTATTTTGACTCTGTTTTGCGGTTTTTTGGGGACTATTTTGTGCAGTTTTGAGACTATTTTGGGGTATTTTGGGGGACTATTTTGGGTCGATTAGATGGCTGTATTTTGGCTGTGGCGTGAGGTCTTGAGAGAGGATGATGGCTGTTGCTAATGGCAATGTGGGGGCAGTTGCGTGACTGTCTTTGGAGGCTGTGTGCGTGCAGTTTTGAATATATTTTGACGACTTGTGGGCTGTGTGTCGGTAAGGTGAAGTTTGTGTGAGAAAGGTGAAACGTGAAGGGGAGTGTGAATGGAGTGTGTTTTAACCGATGTGGGAGCTTTGTGAAGAGAGGGGTTGTTGTGTTATTGGCGTGAGTGAGGATGGGGTGGTTTTAGGCTTGTTGCTTCATTGTCGGTTGAGTCAGGGTGAGGGTTTCGGTGCAGCCGAGGGGAGTTAAGGGGCTGTGAGGGTGCTGGTTGCTAGGGATTTTTTGCTAAGGGTTTGTGTTGTTTTCTTTTGTGCTCGGTCGTGCGTGCAGTGATCTGTTTGTGGCTGATATGTATGCATGGTGGGAATTGGCTGTGATTTTTGTTTTGGCTGTGTGAGAGAGAGATTAGGGCTTTTGTGTTTTTGATGATTGCCATGAATATGAATGAGAGGAGAGAGGTCCCAAGGGTTGGGAAAAGTGTTTCTTTTATAGACAAAGGTTAGGGTTAAATCTTGTTGGAGAAGGAATGAGAGGTCATGCAATAAAGGTGAGATATTTCTTAGTGTCATGCAAGGAAAGCAAGAGATTGATTGGGGGACAAAATTTGATTTAATTAGGAAGTTAAAATATTTGATTTATGTTAGTTATGCATGAGATTAGTTCTATTAGGAATATGATATATTTGATTTATGTTAATTAGGTAGGCAATTATTTTAAATTGGTATATGATTTTTAGATTTTATTTAATTCCCCATGTGTTAAATATGTGTTTTATTAATTTGGATGTGTTTTATGGGCTTTGGTGGGCTAATTGGGCTTGAGTGTGAGGCTAATTGGGCTTGGGTGTAAGGCTAGCAGCAAAACCAAAAATACCGACACCGTTCGAACGCCGATTCGAACGCTACACGAACGCCCGCAATCTGCTTGACGTTCGAACGTGGTCATGAACGCAGCACGAACGAAAACAGTGAACTTGTGAAATGAATCTGATGACATGTTTTTTCTGAATTTCCCCTTCCGACGTCCGTTTCCCGCGACTTCCGTGACTTAAAAGGTAGTGTCTCCAAATGAAATTCATCATAGGGACTTATATGTAAAAATGCAGTGCCTACAGTATCAATCAATAATAATAGTAGGATTATTATTGTTAACGGTTGTTTTTCGTTCCAGAGGTAATTAAGGAAATATACTTCTCGAACAAACCTCTCACGAGCAGTGAATTTATTCGGTTAATTGGGAATCGAAGCAAACTTAGCAAGCAGACAGAAAAGGTCACAGAGAAAACATAGGTTTAACGTGGTTCGGCGGAGAGTGGCTCCAACCTACGTCAACAGGAACAAAGAAACGAAATTTTATTAAGAGCTCTGGTCAAGACCAACCAGCTTTCTCTCTTTCTCACTAAGCTTTTTAGAGCTCTTTTTTACAAGTTGTAAATAATGCTAGCCAAAAGGAATCAACAAGCTAACTATTGAAATTAAGCCTTTGACTTCTTTATATAGACTTCTGAAACCACTATTACGCCAACTCGTGATGTCAGCTCATGTCAGCCTGTCACTGTCGCCCATGCTCCATTTCCCCAATTGCTCTACAAACAGTAGCTTTGGTCTTCTAACTCAACCACTTTATGTTAGAAAAAAACTATCATTCCCACATTTATCCTCTGCCACAAGTTCTGTCCATGTGACAACTTGCGATTCAACCACTCCCACGATGTTCCTTATGTCAGAAGGGAAGTCCCTGACCGACTCTCGTCATATCAGCCTTATGGAGGTTCAAACTCTCATGTAAGGCTTACGTCACTCATATATAAGAACAAGATACTGCAACCCTGACCACGGTCCCCTGGGCCGGTACGTCAAGAGGAATATCGCTGAATACTCTTTCTTGTTTATTTCTCAGGTCGGGTCAGTAGTCATGGACCACCTCGGGTCAACCTCCACAGATGCTCAAGTTCAATCAGTTCTGATACCTTCTCACCAGGTCGGGTCGGTATTCCAACCTATCCTCCTCAACTGACTCTTCTCTCAGACATCCCTATGTACCTCCTGCTTGGACCTTTAGTCTAACATCTCATCCTCGCAAGAGCCTTGAACCATTTACTATGTAAATCTCATTATACCCCTCTTCGTGCTTCAGAATTTCCCGGAACTGAAAATCACAGTAAACCATTAAATACAATAATTATCTTTCAATCAAGTAATTTATAAGAATCTCACGATAAATATTGTTATTTTTATCCGACACCAAGTACTCAAAGACTTTCCTTTTTCTGATACCATGTTTTCTTAGTGACATCGAATCAGATTCAACTATCTGAGGAAAGTAACTAGCATTATAAGCTATATATGGTTTAATTCCCTCACTAAACATAGTTGCATCAACTTTTAATGTTTGATTTGGTAATATATATGGTTTGTGATTTCAACTTCAAACTATTTTCAAACTTTATGAATTACTAAGTAAAATTGAATGATTTTTCAAAAAAAAAAAAAATACTTCAACAAGGTGTAATCGAATAGGGGTCCATTAATGGTAGGGTTATGTTGTGTTTAGGGTCGATTTAGGGACAACATACTAAAATTAGTGATTCGAAAATTTGTAAGATAATAAATTATATATATATATATATATATATAATCGTTGTTGTCTCATATAAAATTGATTACTAAGCAAAAAAAAAAATTTATATGATGTCTTGAAGGCATTTGTAAAACATGTATCCAATTTTACTTTTATTTATTTATTTATTTATTTTTATTTTTTATTTTTAAATTTAAGCTATGGTGTGTCATTCTCAAATTAAAATAGGAATCCAAGACATCCTCAGAAATTAATAATTTTTTCAGTTAATCTTCTTAAATTAGGTAAATTGCTAATCATCAATTTATTGGTTAAATGATATTTGCTAAATTAATATATTTTCTTAATTCTAGCTAATATTAATTTGTCAAGATTGTACATTGTCGTCGTAGAGTGGTTTTCTTATGAGTCCAATAGTCCATATTAGCGTTCTGACCACATTTTCTGGATGCCAAAATAATCTCAAAAGCATCTTGGTTGCAGCCTTGATAATAAAAAATTAGAATCAAATTGCTACATCCAACAATTAAATGGCATCTCATCTAAAATAATAATAATAATAATAATAATAATAATAATAATAATAATAATAATAATAATTAAATGACATGACATGAAATTCTAATTCCTTTTGGAATAAATTATTTGCTCCTCATGTTTAAAGAAAAAGCCTTGGGACAGCAGGCTGCAGTTTAATACTAACATCCGCAAATTATTCTCAATTAACATGAAACTACTAATTTTTTGGCATCATGCCCTTAACCAAGTCCAGAATACGAAAATAATCATAGAAGAGAGAAGATTCTTTACCCCCGAGACCATCCCTGCTAACCCTATTGCTACCAGCAAGGTTGTTACATGGACTCCCGCCAATAACAAGATCAAATCCGCCAAATGCGCTGATCATCTGCTCTAACCGGTCAGCAGTGAGTTGTTGAACATCCGTGAGGTCAATCAAATTCCCCTTCTGGTTGGTTTGTTCCCACCAACTCCGGACAATATTCCTGTTTACTTCTGAGATGTCAACGGACACAACATTCTTCAACCTGATGCCAAGCCGATGTAGGGCAACTTCTGCACCACCAATCCCTGAGAAAAGAGAGAGAACATTGATGCCATTGGGGAATATTCCTTTCAAGACTGACAGATGGTATGCCACAGTGTCAACTTGGAATGAGTTCCCGAGGGATTTATATCTATCTGTCCTACTGATTCCCCCTCCCCTCGTGTGGTTCTTCGGGAATCCCAAAAGCATTTCCACTTCATCAGGTTCAAGTGGTGCCAATTTATTCCGCCCCACCCAGACAAGGTTCCACTTCCGGCATTCATCAAGAACATACTTTTGGACATGCTGAGGTGGCTCACCATCATAGTCTTCTAGTGCCTTACGGATCCTCTCTGTCAGTCTTGCACTTGCAATACAAGTTTGCAAGCAATTTAATTGGGTCCTTGGGTCCCATGAAGGCCACCATTTCTTTGTTAAGGGCAGCGCTTCAAGTATGGTTTGTGGAGGAACCGGATAGAGAGGACGTCTGCTTTCGATTGGCAGATTGTGCACGTATCCCCTTTTCCTTGCAGCAGCACAGAAATACTTCGAGTCGACAAACTCCGGCTCCACATCGTATAAAAACCTTGAGATAGTGTCCCATACTCCTTTGGGAGCAAGGGCCACATTCTCATAATAGAAATAGGGAGGTCCAATGGCAGCCTCTGGAAGAGATCGATGCACCATCGCTCCTGAATGATTGGGTACTCCAAATCCAATCATAGGATTTGGGAGGCGAATGGGCTCATCAAGAGGCATCTTCTCATAGTCCAACATTCTCCTCTTCTTGTTCTTATGAAATTCATTACATGGCTTCGGCCTTGGCTGTATGGAAAACCTGGCATTTAATTATACTGAAGGCAGTATGAACAGCATTAACAGGATATATAAATCATTAAATGGGGAAACCAAAACCAATTACCTTCTCTTCTATTTCTCCCAGAAGTGCATCAGCTGCCTTTGCCATTTGAGCAGCACATATAAAATCTGTCAACTCTGCAACAGTGGCATCTGGCCCTGCAAGGTTTGCAGAAGGAACAACAAAGATAAGAACGTAAATATGCAGGTGTCTGGCCCATCTATTTCTTTCCTGGTTGAAACGCTGAAACCTCTTTTCAGAGGATATTGGTTTCATCGACATTATAAATGTGTACATAATTGCACATAATTTGCAAATAGACAACAGCCCAAACACAATTAATCATAGTAAGACAGGAATACGCACATCTCTCCATGGCTATTGAAGCCTCGTCCACTGAGTATCCCATTCTCGCTAAGGATATTAGTTTATCCTTCTTGTCAGGATCGGGATTTGTGATTTCCTGAAAAATCAATGAAAAAGTTACATGTAGCAGGACATAAATTGAACAGACTTCCACCAAGTATATAAATGACTAGAATCCAATTATTAAGATATCCCATATGTATAAATGCATGCATTACTGGGCGCAATTCTCACTATTTCTTAGATTCATAGACCCAATTCAATTTAGTGGGATCTTTCATTCACATTTTTTTCCCACCAAGAATGTTTTATAAAACTCTTGGACCCACAAATTTGGAGTATCCTACTTTCAAGCAATTCACAGGGTTCAACAAGCAATCGATATTTCACGATCAAGGGTGTAGTACTATTTAAGTATTGATAACCTCCGAACACCAGTATGATTTTAGAATTTACTTTTTGGTAAGAAACAGTATAAAATTATTACATATAGAAAGGATGATTGATTTCTATGCAAAAAGACCAACAGTCAACACACACACACAAAGAGGAAAAGATCCAATGGGCTGGAGGCTCTAACAAAAAACTAAGAGAACCATACAAATGTCAATACAAGACCCAGAGTAGAATCCACAAAAGCCAAAAGGTGCCCCAAAAATATGCTCTAATCAATTCAGTGCAGCTTCTCTATTGTGAAGGATGTGGAATTCCTCTGGGTCTTGTATTGTCAGAAACCTCCCCTGCATTGGAATGCCCAAGAAACCTGCATAGGGAAGGTTATTTATACTTTTCAAAATTTCAAATCATGGAGCCCTGCTCATGTCTAAATCATACTATAAGGGAGCCCAACGAGATCTGCCCATAAAATATAAGATGATAATAATTATGGAAAGTAGTTTCCGTCAGTTCACCACATAGTAGTAGAACATTTCAGATAAGTTTTCTATAATACATAGAACCAGGTAGTATCAAAGAAATAACTACCTCCCCATCAAAACTATCATCATCTGAGAAATCATCAAGAAAACTGCTGTCCAATTCTGGAGAGTTGTCATCAGAATTGTTGTATTGCTCTACTTGAGGAGATTTCTCAAGAGCCTGCAAAATAATAATTAGTAATATACCATAGTAAATAATAAATGGAAAAAAAGGTCCAGGGTAATATTTTTCAATATAATGCTTCAGTTCTATATATTAGAACTATTTATTACCTTAAAAAGGAGAAGTAAAAACCTTCCTAACAGACAAAAGTTGAAAAAGATATGAACAGGTGTAAAATAAATTTTGGAGATAGATTTGCAGCCAATCACATAAAGGTCATCACAGTACTGTATGAATTTAACACTTCTCCAGAAACAAGGATGTCAATCATTTAAAAAAAATGACCACGTCAACCTTCCATTGATAATAAGATGAAACACCAAGGATAGAATTTTCCTTGCATCACATTCAGAGACAAGTTACAAAACCCAAGCATATTTTATTATAAATTAATTTAGCTTATTTTTGGAATTCATAAACCACATACAGGACTGGTGCACACAATCCAAAAGTTTCGTATATTACTGATACAAACTTAAAATTGACCTTGTCAACCTTCCGTGTGACTCTTAATAAGGTGGTATAGTGATGGTAGAATTCCAGATATCAATTTAAGAGAGATTTTGCATAAATCAAAATTTGCATTGACAACAATAATTAACTTATCTTTGGAATTCATAAACCACATGCAAGACTACAATAAGGAATCCATGAACTTTATATATTATTAAACAGGAATCCAGCATCCCAATAACAAATCACCTACATTGTTCATTTTATTTCAATACTTATAGGTTTCGGATCTGCAAACAAATAATAACTGGCGGGGAAGTTTGGGTCAACAAAATAAACACGACATAAACTTATGGGTCAAAATGACATAAAATTACACAATTAACTATCATATCATATCCGCGTAACTCATTTAAAAAACATGTTTTATTCACCTTCAAGTTCCTCAACTAAACTTAAGTCAAAATGACATAAAATCACACAATTAACTATCATACCATGTCCACATAACTCATTTAATAAACAGATTTTATCCACCTTCAAGTTCCTCAACACATGAACGTATTAAAGACAAATAGTAATTTATTTATTTGTGTCATGCATGGACAGAGATACATTGTGCCTCTCACCCCATGCAGATTTTACTTTCCTTTGGCTAAAATTATAACCACTAATAAGACATCTATTTGTTTTCTTGTTGAGCAACAACTAATAATTCATAATTAGCCTTAGCTACCGATTATCTGACCTTTTTTTTTTTTTTTTTTTTTTGGAAACGATGGAAACCCCGCCACCAAACCACCTATTCTGGGCCGCGGCGCAGGTAAAACCACCGGCTGTCCCAGGCTCTTACAAGAAGTGCACCCCCTGGATTCGAACCCATAACCTCAAAGTGAGATCTTGGACCCTACACCACCAAGCCACACCCCTTAGGGACACCGATTATCTGACTTGGTTTAACTCATATCCCAATTTTGACACCTAACCGAGAACTAACAAACTCCTTAAATGAGAGAGAGTGGCCAAATTCTATATTTGTTCAGCTTTATCCGATAAAAACTATTTAACTCCGTATGTCATTCTAAAAACATGTTTTATTCACCATCAAGTTCCTCAACTAAACTTATGGGTCAAAATGACATAATACACAATTACCTATCATATCATATCCACATACTCATTTAATAAACATGTTTTATTCACCCTCAAGTTCCTCAACACATAATCGTATTTGAAGACAAATAGTAATTCATTTATTTGTGCATGGAGCCATGGACAGGAGATACAATGCACCTCTCACCCCATGCAGCTTTTACTTTCCTTGGTCTAAAATTATAACCAATGTTAAGATGTCTATTTGTTTTCTTGTTGAGTAACAACTGACAATTCATAATTAGCCTTAGCTACACGTTCTCTGACTTGGTTTAACGATCTAACCAAGAACTAACAAACTCCTTAAATGAGGGACAGTGGCCAAATTCTATATTTGTTCAGCTTTATCCGAGAAAAACTATGTAACTGACTGATATTAATGGATTATAGACAAATATCATGATACTGATAATAAGATGCACAAAGCATTTAATGTAGAGAACACGTCTAAGACAATAGCAAATGATGAAATGACAATATGAATTAATAAATTTTGTGTTTGTTGTTTTAATCAATTATCTGATTCTATTGCTGTCTAAAATTGCCCCCACCAGAGAATTTGTTAGCTCCATCCATTGCGTCATGTCCACGTATTTATTATAGGAATACACTTATGACCCACTTAACAAGACTATTCATTTGTAATATTTTACAAGAGTAAGGGCATATTTTATAAAATTAAGAAAGAAGATTCTGTTAAAGTAAAATTTATTAGGGATTACGACCAGTTGACTGTTACTTACAGTTGCCAATCCAAAGTACAGAACAGGCAAAAAATGGTCTTCGTATATTTAGACCAAACATTAGGGGGTCTCATTTATAAACTTTTCCCTATCATTCTAGGATGAGGGTTTCTTACATGTTCTGTATAATATCACTTTTTTTTTTTAAAGGAAGGCTCTTTTTTCTTTTTGATGAAATTCAAAACTTGCGGATATTTCTGTTTTACAGCAAAAATTAGGAGGGCCCGTAATTGTTTTCCTCTAAACACCAATAGAAATTCACGATAGTGAGATTCTCTGATATTAAATATGCTCAAACTATTGGTGTTACTGAACAAGAAACTGGGCATTACAAATGTAAAGCAATGAGAACACCACAACAGCCATCCAATTTCAGAACACACAGAAACTCAGGTAAAAAAAAGACTAAGATCAATCCAGGTTGAAACATAAGGCAGCAATTGACTCACCGAGTATGTGAGGAGAGTTTCTAATATTGAATCTGTATTTTCCTCCCCTGAAATTTAAGCAAAGCCAGGTGATAGATGAAGCTTTAAAGGTATAAATTGATGCATAAGGTAAGAAATAAATGGACTTTACCATTTTCCAGGATAGCTTTGGCTACTATATCCACAGAGAACCCCATCCCAACAAAATGATCGATCAGCTTGGACTTTGAAGAACTTACTGATGAGCTCGCCTAAGGGCAATAAAAGGGAATCAAGTACCATTAACTAAACAGGTATGACCATATGCATAAATAAATACTTACCAAATAATATTAAAACACAAAAAAGGGTTAAACTAATGCACAACCATTCTCATACAGAATATTGTGACAATAATACAAAAGTTTAGTTTTTTTTTTTCAGTATTTCATCAAATTATAACTGAGCATGAAGTGGACCACCAACTCACCGAATGTTTGAGGAGAGCTTCAAGTATCGAATCTGTATTTTGCTCTCCTGGATATCAAAGGACGGTTTCAAATGAAGCTCTCAAAATAAATCTTATGTTTTAATGAGAATATATGGACCCCATACCATTTTCCTGAATAGCTTTGGCAACCACTTCTTCAGAAAATCCCATCCCTACAAAATGATCAATTGTCTTGGAGCCAGAGGAACCTGCTGACGAGCTTGCCTTGAGATGGTAAAAGGTAATTACAAAATCAGTGATAAGACATATGTCTTATATCTATCAGGATATATCTGAATTAAGTGATGGAAACTATAATATGGCCATTATAGCTACAAACAATTTAGTGTAGTTCAACAGGGGTACAGCATCTGACAGCAAAACTTACAAAATGCAAAAGGTAGTATATTGCTACCTCATCTCAAGAAGGTTGAGAGCACATCTTAGCAGGCAAGTCATTAATCAGTAGTGCAGCACCTCAATTAAGAAACTCATGACCAAATTAACATTCAGATGGTCCATAAGACAGAACAACCAAATACTTTTTTGACGTTGACAAACATAAGGTCTACTAAGTGATTGCAAAGTTACAAAAAGCATAGGGTAGTATATTGATACTTCTTCTCAAAAGGCTGAGCGCACAAGATCTTAGTAGGCACACCATTAATCAGTAGAACAGTACCTTAATTAAAAAAACTCCTGAATCAATTAACATTCAGATAGTCCATATGACAGAACAACCAAACACTTCTTTGATGATGACACACATAAGATCTCCCTTATGCACCATCTTTATGAGCAGTTGCCCAAAAGAAATTCCATCTTGTATTTCCTTTGTTGCAATTTAACAGCTACTTTTATGATTTAATGCATTTAATGCTGAAACCAAAAACAACATTAAAAAATGTACCTCTGTTGAGCCTGCAATAGTTTCTCCATCATTAACTGTCATACTGGAACAAGAAGGTAAACCATAACATGCAATCTCCAGCTCATCTTCAGTATTCCAGTCAATATCATCACTGTCTCCTCCAGATGTGTTCCCATCCTATGTAAGTTTATATATAGATATGGACACAAACAACAAAGAAAAATGGAATCGGAACAGATAAAAATAGATTGAACAACAATAAGCTCTCTTTATAACTGGCATACAACCAAGAACAACTAGAAATAATCAAGTCAAATAGCAAAAAGATAAATTAAGATGTACCATTTCTTTGCAACCTCTAATTCAGTGATAGTAAAGGTTAACCTGTTCAGGAAATAAAAGAAAGAATGTAAGTCCCAAATCAAGTTTAATTATTAACAATATCCATAACACTGAAATCAATGCATAATTATCAAAATTCTACTTAATTTACAGCTGATGCAGAACTAGAATATAGGCAGAGGCAAGGGGAAAGAGAGTAAAGGAGAACAAAGAGAGAGGAGAACGAAAGAAAAAGAAGAAAGAGAAGAGAAAGAAAAAGGTTAAAGGGGAGGGAAGGCATAACAGTGAAGCTAGCATCAAATTTTATCCATTTTCCACCACTATGACCACATACAAGCCATTTAATTGGTTACAAAAAACTTGCCAAATATGGAAAAATACTTCAGATATGAAATTGTTATAATGGTAACATTTAAAATCTAGATCTCTAATTAAATTATTAAAAGAAACTTGCTAAGTTAGAAGATTCTTTCAGTCTTCATAACTAAACATAATACATAAAATGGTCACTGCAGTATCAGGTTCCACCCGACTTACAGCAGCCAATATCCCCCGTCTTGTACAGATGTTAATAGGTACTGCATAGGGCAACAACAATAAAAAGCCTTAGGAGCGTGTCTTTGTGTATTGAGACAAGCATGCTACTTGCTAGCACTATAACATGCATATGTGCCTGCACAAGCATAATTTTTCTAGACACCCCTCTTTCTAGTTTCAATATTCACAGTCACCCAAGCTTCACTTCAGATACCATCAATAACAGTTCCAAGACACAGCTCACTCTATACCTTCGGTACATATTAAAAAAAATCATAAATCACTTAGTTTGACGATTATGCCCTTGTAATTTTATTGAAATGATAAAATTAAAAAATTGAGAATGATAGCCTCTGACAGTCATTTTCTGTTTTTTTCCCCTTTCTGCATACACAACAACAAGAGCTATCAAGTTCAAATTTTGAGCTCCTCTCATTTTCTTAGATATACTTATCTCTCCAGCATAACCATTCACTTCAAGCACTATAGGAATTCCCAATAAGAAGTAATTGTATTTGGTCCATGCCTATGCCTTCTAGGACAATATTGTCTAGGTAGGTGAAGGTTTGGGCTTGGATGGCGGCACAGGTGGCATTGTGTTTTTAAAGTTAACGTTCAGTTTGCAGTTACTATTGGATAGGTTTTAATCAACAATTTGTGAATTCAATGGGATTGAATCTGCATTAATCAAGTTAATGTCGAGGGCGCTTAGTAGTTTAAGATGGTAAATTGAATAAGACTTCAAAAGGAAACTTGTATAGAGGGATTTGTTCAAAGTAAAGACTACGAACAAGAAAATTGAATGGTTCAAATACATTAAAACTCATATGTACATTATTTCTTATTTAAAGATAAAGACATCATATGTTAGTTTCATAGGAAATCAAAGATTGTTATAAACTGAAAGCATGCACAACTTTAATGTGCACTTTTTCAATTCTTGTGTATATCGTAAGATTACAAGATGGCCCTAATCTGTCTAATCTAATGGAAGATTCTAGCAACAAGGAAGTGTGCTTGCGAAACAGAGGTCACATGTTTAAGGCAGGTTGTTTACCTGATGTCACATAACTCCGTGGGTTTGGGAACACATCAAAATCTGCAAAGAGATGGTGAATGTATTTTTTTGAGAACGGGAAAAGGAAAAATTACATGCTATCACAATAGCAACAATATGACACTAAACTTCCAGTTATGCCATCTCTTCCATACTCTATCACAAAGGGAAAGGAGGGAAAAATTTAAGGGAACTGT